>CAUYQU010098503.1:0-47929 GCA_963574635.1 Cheracebus regulus
GGCCTGCATGAGGTGGTTGGTGTGCTGGGCTCGGGATAATGTGTGGGCTGTGGAGATGATTACAGAAAGGCTGGAAGGAAATGGGGTGGCTGTGAAGGACAGGCCTAAGGGGTCCTCAGGTCCGCTTCTGGGAAGGGACAGCCTTGAGGAAGGAGTCATGGCAAGCCATAGCAAGGCCACCAATCAGATTAAGAAATTCTGAGAAATCTAGCTGCCCATCGCTGTTGGTGTCCAGTTTCTTCATCATGCGGTCAAGGACACCGGGGTCTTTCTGGTTCTGCAGAGATAATAATAATTAAACCTTTATAGTGCATCTTCTAAGGTCCTTTCAAATATGCTGCCACATTTTATTCTCACAGGCTTATAAGGTACTGGATAGGGATTATTAATATTCTCATTTTCTAGATGCAGAAACAGACTCAAAGAGGTGACGTGACCTACCAAGGGGCAGACCTGGGGCTTGAACCAAGGTTTTCTCACTCCTAGTCCAGGGCTTTTTCTATGACATTAGGGGCTATTCAGTTTTGTGAAGCCAGTGGAACACTTCTTTCAAGTGTTGCATGCAACTCCAATAGATAAACTATAAAAGTGCAGTGTGTTCAGGTGGAAAGAGACCACAGGCCCTACCTAATCAGTCTCATCCTCCATTTGCCCACACTGCCAATGCAGATATACACTTAGAGCCACTGGTTACAGTACATTTAAGTTAACTAGTTTACAAAGTCAGTCTGTTAGTCACACTAGCCACATTTCAAGTGCTCAGTAGGCACATGTGGCTGGTGGCTACCATATCAGATAGAGCAGCTCTAGAATGTACTTCTACCATTGCAGAAAGTTCTACTGGACAGGGTTGCCCTAGAACCTTTGGAGTAGAAGAATAAAATTTGAAAACGATTCCATTATGTCATATATCATTTCATATATGTCTTCCTAATGGGAAAAACTCCTGGCTTGGAGTGAGTTAAAATGGAGTGAGTGCAGGATGTCAATTGCTGCTCCTTCATTCCTGGTCATTCTTCCAGAGTCTTGTTTCATGCTGTGGGTAGTTTGGGGAAGTGGGGGAGATGGGGACCAATACCTTTGTGAAGGCAGCCAGTTCTGTATTCATGAAGCTCAGGAACTCTGTCTTGGAGAGAGTGTAGTTAAAACCATCTCTTCCAGCATACTTCTGGAAAACAGCAATCAGGGACTCGATGCACCGCTCAGTCTCTGTAGGGCTGGAGATTTTTGCCTTTGGAGAAAAAAAACAAGGGAAGATGTCAAGGGCTGGATACCGAAGAAAATTCCAGGGAATCTTATTTCCAGTCAAAACAGTTTCCTAAAAGACTGAGTCATTTTTTGGGGGCAACTGAAGGGTTCACGACAACCACAAAAAGTCATACTCTGTGACTTTCCATCCTACCCCTCCCCACATGTTTATTCCAGGTGAAATATGAGGGTAATGTGGAGCATTTCCCGCATGTTTAAAAGCAGTAGACTGCCTACATGGTAGTGAGGGTGGCAAGGCTTATTCATATTTTTGGAATGTGTGGATAAATACATGTGTAACTCTATATCCACAAATCCATATGCACACTAAACACTGTCTATAGGTTAATAATTTGCTATTTTCCAAGATGGTATGGAGGCTTTTGTGATTAATGAAATGCCAGTTCTTTTTAAAGCAATACTGAATTCCTGGGACTCACACATTTCCTTAGAGAAAACTAAAAGTATAGCTATCATTGTATACGCAGTGGGAGACAGAAGTCTTAGATGTTCGAAAATGGCTTTCATATTTCAGAGTTAGGAACCATTAATCTTAAACGTGAGAAAACGGACAGGAGAAGAGAATGGATATGGCAGAGCTAGCCCTAGAATCTGGGCCTCCCCGTCCCTTTCTGCAGTCCTTAGCCTTGGCGGCTTCCACTTCCTGGTGGGAAATAGTGACAGAGAAGGTGGAGCTTCTCTGGAGGTCCCTCCAAACCAGGGAGGTTCGTATGGAGGCTCTGAGGCTGCTGCTTACACAACATGTACAATGTAAGATACTTAAATCCTGTACTGGGCTCTTCTCTCCTCACAGCAGAATCCTTCAAGGAATTTCTATACGGCCCAGTCATCCAGTCATTCCAACAGGGACTTGGAATCCCAAAGTGAGGAGCTGTTGGGCTCCCTCTGGTGGATAGAAGCCGCAATTACAGACTTTCCGGGAGACCAGCCTGGCCACACCCTTCCTCTGAGACTTCACCTCTCAGCATTAACAATGATTTATGTTTGGATGGTGACCTTTGCAACTTAGCATTTAATCTTCCATTTGTTCTTACGATGGACTTCCTGGAGCCCAGAGCTAAAGGCTTTCACATTTCATAATTAACACGTGCTAAGAACCGATCTGAGCCTTTAGCTGCACATCTGCAGGTTGATCCCTCCTTCCTGTGCAGCCTTTATGCTAGAGATCCTAGCTAAGATTCTTCTTCCCATTGCATCTTAGAACATGAGAACCCCGGAATCCTAACAGAGGTGGACTTTTTTCCAAGAATCACATTGTTGGAGGATGATTGTTTTGCCCTAAATTGAACTTCTTAAGAAAAAGTGTTGGTAGTTCAGGGGACTTTAGGGGAGAAACAAAATACCACAGCCTAGAAACAGATGTATTTGTTTGTTACAACATGCCCTTCCTATCAGGGCTGAAATCTCCCCGTCTTACTAAGGTATTAGATGACAGGAAGGAGGCTGGGTGGGAGGCCACACCAGGGTGAGGAATTTGGGCTTTGTCACCTTTCTCTGGAACTACAGATTCTCCCCCAGCCCCTTTTCCTTGCAGAATGCAGACAGTTTTGCTTTTCCAGTTTCAAAGTGCCTTTCTGCTTCACGTTTTCCTCTCCTTAACATCAGTCTTGATGTAATTTAGAGATTATTTTCTTTTGAAAACTGTTGATGCTATCAGCCACAAGGAGAAAATTAAAACCTCTTTGCATCCCCCCCCCCCCCCGAGGTATAATTCTCCAAAGCAAAAGAAAGAAACACAATTATCGAATTACTGAAATGGAATGACATCATTTGCAGAGCTCCAGGGCACTTTGGAGATGGGTGAGGACGCCCAGAGACTGGAAGGCTCTGCCCAGGGTGGCGCAGTAGCGGCAGGAGAGGAGAGCCGGCGCTCTGCACACCTCACAGCACCTTTGGAGTCTTACTTGGTGGAGATGGCGATAACAAGGAGAAAACATTATGATAAACGGATACTGTGAAATAATTTTTTAAATGCATGCTAAGCACTCAACATGTGAGGAAAGAAAAAAAAATACAATGAAAAAGAAGTAGCAATTTAAAACACCTCAACTGTTTTCTCATTCTTAACGGACACCCTCTGAGCTTTCGGTCCCTGCTGTAGCAGGACTGGAACCCCTGACAGTATGGAAGGAAGGCAACGGGCGTGGCTGTGCTCCAGCACTTCACTTACGGACGCTGAAGTTTGATCTCCACAGTCTTCACATGTCAAAGTATTTTTCTTCTTTTGAGTTCTTTCAACCATTTACAAACGTAAACTATTTTTAGTTTGTGAGCAGAACAGAAAACCCGATTTGGCCTATGGGCCAAAGTTTGCTGACTCTCTTCACTAAGGAGAGGTAAAGAAAGAGGTAGATTTTGTAGGTGGATTTACGGAAAATATGAGTTCAACGGGGAGATTAAAGGAGATGTGAAGAGAAAACTAAGTTATGGAGTGAGTGCCTACAAAGATGGTGGGGTGAGAGGAAGGAGGAAGGAAGAGGGAGGAGGAGGGGGCTCAGCTGGGACCGGGTTCCTCCCGCATTCCTGGCCGCGGCGGTGCAGGCGGCGACGCGCTGAAGTTTCAGTCCCGTTGGGTCTTGGCCGTCTGCCGGCTGCTTACTGAAACTTTTGAGTTTTCCCCGTTGCTGCACGACCAAGTTCAGAAATGTCCTTTTTCTGGACTACAGAAATAACTAATGACCCCTCGCAGCTCTCCAGCCCCCGGCCTTCAGCTTGCTCCCAGGCGTCCTCGGACTCCCGGGAGACCGCGGGCGAGGGGCTGCAGGCCCCGACCCAGGACGCGCCCCGCCCCGGCCCCCGCGCGCAGAGCGGCCAGCGCTTGCCCGCCCCGGGCCTCGTCGCGACTGCGGAAGGCCAGGGAACCTCCGCTGCCACCCTAGGCGGTCACCACAGGGATGGTTTTAGGGCTTGTTTCTTCCATCCCTTCTTCCCCAGTTCCCTCCCACAAGGCCGATTTTTCCTGCTGTTTCCTGCCACGTCCACACGTAAGTCTGCCGGAAAGTATGTGGGTTTTTTTCTTTTTCTTTTCATATAAGAAGAAGAAGAAAAGTGAGGCTTACCATGGTTGGAGCTGAGCGAGGCGCGCGGGAGGCTGTGGCTGGGAGCGGCGCTGAGAGCTCTGGGCGCGCGGCGTGCGGGTCTGGAGCCTCTCCCCGACCCACGCCCTTCCGGGCCCAGCCTCGCCCAGCCTTACTCAGACGCCTCCGCGCCGCCCCGCCCCGCCCGGCCTCCGCGCCCCGCCCGGCCTCCGCGCCCCGCCCGGCCTCCGCGCCCCGCCCGGCCTCCCGGGCTGGGCCTGGGACCGCGGCCTGCGCTAACAGCAGAGCGGCGCCTCGAGACTCACAGAAACCCACCTTCCTCTCCAGAGGTTTAACCAGTCTCCCTCTCCCTCCTTTCCCTCCTCTTCCTCCTGTTCTTCCCCCCCCCCCACCGCCACGGCCTGTAAATCTTGAAGATTTTTGACTTTTCAGCGTTACAAGTTTTGCCCAGTAGTCTTCGGGAAGTCTGTCCATGTCTGTGGGTCTTTCCCATGTATGAGCTCATTCCCATGTATGAGCTCATTCTGAGTTAGATAGGCAGAAAGGTCCCTTTTAAAAACAAGAGTGGGCCAGGCGCGGTGACTCACACCTGTAATCCCAGCACTTTGGTAGTCCGAGGCGGGCGGATCACTTGAGGTCAGGAGTTCAAGACCAGCCTGACCAACATGGTGAAACCCCGTCTCTACTAAAAATACAAAATTAGCTGGGCGTGGTGGCGCATGCCTGCAATACCAACTGCTTGGGAGGCTGAGGCAGGAGTATCACTAGAACCCGGGAGGCAGAGGTTGCAGTGAGCCGAGATTGCACCATTGCACTCCAGCTACCTAGCAACAAGAGCAAAACAACGTCTCAAAAAACAAAAACTGGTGCACTCCAGCTGCCTGGCAACAAGAGCGAAACAACGTCTCAAAAAACAAACAAAACAAAAAATAAAACCAAGAGTGTTAGGACAGAGTATGGATCAGAACTGTAGACAAGTTCCTAGGAGCCGGGGCTGTCTATTGCTCCACACGGAAGATATTTAACAGTAAATAGCGGTGAGTATTGCCAAATCAATTGCCACGGGATTGTTGGGGATTATTGTCAAGGGATAATTGCCACTCCTCTCAAACTTTTCTATAAACTGAGGACAGCCAAAAAGACAACCGAAAACCAAACTACTGCATTTAAAAATTGACCCATGCTAGTATGGCATTTATCTGTGTGCAGTTTGCAACGAAATTAGGAGTTGTATTAAGAATCAGAAGCCCTGGGTTCCAGTCCTGTGTCTGTTACTTCATGCAATACTTTTTGTTTTTTTTAGAGGAAGTCTCACTCTGTCACCCAGGCTGGAGTGCAGAGGCCCAATCTTGGCTCACTGCAACCTCCACTTCCCGGGTTCAAGCAATTCTGTCTCAGCCTCCCGAGTAGCTGGGACTACCGGCGCACACCACCACACCCAGCTAATTTTTGTGTGTGTGTGTGTGTATTTAGTAGAGATAGGGTTTCACCATATTGGTTAGGCTGGTCTCAAACTCCTGACCTCAGGTGATCCACCACCTCAGCCTCCCAAAGTGCTGGGATTACAGGCATGAGCCACTGTGCCCAGCTCTTCATTGCAATACTTTTGACAAGACCTGTCACCCACCCCTTTGAGCTTCCATTTCCTTATTTGTAATAGATCTTGAGATAGTCCTTTCCTGTTTCATAAGATTGTTAGGACTGTCAGATGAAGTAAGGGATTCGAAAGATCTCCAAAATCTGCAGAGTAGATGCGAATGAAAGATAATGGGCTGTAGGCATTGTGTGAACTGCTTCCCTGCACCTGCTCTCACAGGTGTCTTGAGCATGTGAGACAAATCTCCATCTCAGTTCTCAGCTACTACACACCCACATATTCAGTTGCTTGTTAATGAATCCACTTGAGAGTCCCACCTGCACTTCAGACTCAGTAATTCAAGAATAACTAATTTTCCCCAAACCTGTTTCTCTCTTCTTCTCTGCTAAGGGTACTATCACTCTTCCATTTTCCCTGCTTGAGAGCATTGGAGCCACTGAGTGTAAATGCCTTTTTTACTTGAAATTCTTATCAAGTGCCAGGTAATAGACTTCAAACCTCTGGTCACCACCAGAGGTTTGGGTGTTACATGGACGGTTGCTGGGGTTCCTTAATACCTTAAAGTTATATGTACATTTTCTGCATAAGAGAATTTTTTCTGGGGAAGAATCCATATCTTTCATCTGATTCTCAGAAAAATTTATGATGGCAAAATACTAAGGAATAATTTGTCTAAATTACTCCATAACTCAATCATGGGGCCTTTCACACCACAGTTTTTTTTGTTTGTATTTGTTTTTTTTTTTGAGACAGAGTCTCACTCTGTTGCCTAGGCTGGAGTGGTGTAGTGTTGCGATCTTAGCTCATTCCAGTCTCCGTCTCCCGGGTTCAAGTGACTCTCCTCCCTCAGCCTCCTGAGTAGCTGGGATTGCACCACTATGCCTGGCTAATTTTTTGTGTATTTTTGGTAAAGATGGTATTTCATCATGTTGGCCAGGCTGGTCTGAAACTCCTGACCTCGTGATCTGCCCGCCTTGGCCTCCCAAAGTGCTGGGATTACAGGCGTGAGCCACCCCGCCCGGCCACCACAGTTCTTTTTTAGAGAAAATGCCTCACTTAAAGCCTCTGCTCAGCTCAAGGGGCAGCCCAGGTGGCCAAGGTTTGCATGATTTGACACACTGTGGCCCTGTGAGAGCGGATTGGGTTGAGGTTAGCTCTGGACGAAAGCACTGCCAATCTATAGGATGGCCAGTGGTGGATGTTTCATGACGTGACATGGAAAGAGGAACTAGGAAGAAAAAGCTTCCTGTTCTTGGGAAGCTGAAATTAGAAGCACATGGAGAATTAGGCACTTAGAAGAGCTGAAGCTGAACATTTGCATAGACAGAACCATGAAGTCATAGCAAACAAAAATTATGGAGAAGACATCGTAACTGGAAGAAATACACAGAGGAGAATCTAAGCCAATTGGTGACTGTAAATTAAAGAAAGGGCTACTTGGGTGTTTGCTGAGTTGTGAAAACGGTGAAGCACTGGGAGTGAAGAGCCAGAGCCTGCAGTCTGACTTCATTCGTGTTTTTGTTCTTCCTAAACCTAGATGTTAGTTTTTCTTATTTTCTCTAAGACATTTATTCTTTTTTTTTTTTTTTTTTTTGAGACGGAGTCTTGCTCTGTAACCAGGCTGGAGTGTGGTAGCCCAATCTCGGCTCACTGCAACCTCCGCCTCCTGGGTTCCAGCGAGTCTTCCGCCTCAGCCTCCCGAGTAGCTGGGACCACAGGCGTGTGTCACCATGCCTGGCTAATTTTTTTTTTTTTTTTTTTTTTTTTGCATTTTTAGTAGAGACCAGGTTTCACTGTGTTGGCCAGGATGGTCTCAATCACACCTGTAATCCCAGTACTTTGGGAGGCCGAGGCGGGCAGATCACGAGGTCAAGACATTTATTCTTTCAATAACTCTTTAGCCCCATGAAGTAGCTTGAATGAAACCAAATAAAAAAGCTAAACTAAATAAGTATGATGTGTCCAGAGCTAGGTTGGGGGATCAGCCTCACCCAGTTAGGGCTGCTTGGCAGCTGCTCCCCAGGGTCATGCTGAAAGAGGTTCATTTCTAGGTTATCAGTCAAAAGGGGAGAGTTCAGGAAAGGTAGCAAGCAAGGTAGATTTGGCAAAGTAGGCAAACAATGAGTCAAACTGAAGGGCTAGAGCCAGCAAGGAGCTGAGGATGAGTGAGAGCTGGTAAACTGACGGCAAGAGACAAAAATGATATAGAGATGAGCAAAAGGGCTATCAGGTAATAAATGTGGGAACTTCCAGGGCTCAAGGTAAATGTGCAGTCTGATCTCTGTGTAGGGTTGGGTTGATTCTGAAATGGACACAGTAGAGTGTGACAAATGCAAGAGTAGGTGTGTCACCAAGACACAATGACAATGCTGGGAAAAAAATGAGAGGTTAACTCCAGGAGAGCAGAGAAAGTGCTGCTTGAGGTAGGTATTGAAGGGTAAATAAGAATTCACCAGGTAGATGAGCATGGTAGTGAAACAAGGTGAATTCGGGCAGGATAGCACAGTATTTACAGCCACAGACTCTGCCACAAGACTGGGGTTCAAATCCCAGTGTCACAACACATTAGCTATATGAAATCTAGCAAGTTATTTGTTGGCTCTGTGTCTCAGTTTCCTCATCTGTAAAATGGAGAGAATAGTAGTTGTGAGAAGTAAGAGTTAATTCATGTAAAATGCTTAGGACTTACAGCAGTATCTTCAGAGGAAGTTTTACATAGTGGCTTGTGCAGAAGTAAGATGGGATGAAACATTGTGTGTGTTCTCATTACTTGCAGGTGGTTCAGTAGAACCAGACTTTAGGGTATGGAGTGATGGTAAATGTGAGGCAGAAGCTGTGGGATATGAGCTGGGAGAGACAGGGTTCAGCTCATTAGGAGATACACTTGGAAGTCTGGATTGTAACCCGAGGGTTATATATCAAGGAACACTGAAGATTTTTAAGCAGAATGGTGATGTGATCCCTTTCACTTTTGGAAGTGTAGAAAACATGTTCTAGAAAGAAGAAAGACTAGAAGCAAAAAATATTAGAATATTGTTGCAATAACCAAGGCGAGATGGCCATGGAGATGGGGGAGGAGGAATTGCCAAATACTAAAAATGCAAAACCAGCCGAACGTGGCCACTGCTCAGTGGTGGAGCATTAGAGAAAAGGAGGCATCGAGGTGAATCCTAGGACTCTAGCTTGATAGCCCCGTGGTGGTGGCACCGTCCCCAAGGTAGAGAACATAAACTGAATAACATTTTGGGGGGCTTAGGGGAAGATGATGTTTCGACATTGATCAAATTGAGTCTGAGGTAAGCGGGACAATTCGGTGCTGGAGGAATTAAGCATGTCCAGTATCTATCTTATGTTCTCCCATAGCTCCTTGTACCACAATTCCTATTATACTCCACTTATTTTATGCTTACTTAATGTCTTCCTCACTGGACTGTAAGCTGCTTGAGGGCACCCTGTTCACTCTAGTATATCCAACATTCACTCATTCATTCAGCAGATGACACATAAGAAGAGTCTTCATGTGTGTAGAGCTATCTGAGCATGGAGGCTATAGTCGTTAATGAGACAGATGAAGTCTCTGTTCAGACGCTGCTCAACCAGCTCAACCTAGGTGAATAAACAGTATTTACAGAGCAAGAGGAGGAAGAATGATCCAGCATAGAAGAAAGAAGAGAAATGATCAGGGAAGCAGGAGGAGGCTTCTCTGGTGCCATCAAAGCCCATGAAGAGACACTTCCAAGATAAAGCGAGTGGTCAACAAGGTGAAAAGACTTCAGTGAGCCAGAGTGTGACGAAGGCTGAGATGTGTTCACTGGATTGGCAATCATATCCTTGGAGACCTTTACCCAGAGCAGTTTTAATGCAGTGGTAGGAAGAAAGACAGGTGGCAGTGGACTGAGGAAAGGGAGATGAAGAGTAGAGATGTGAGATGTGGGTGTGGATTACTCATTTGATCAAATTGAATGTGAAGAAAAAGAGAAAGTGGCAGCCAGAGGGGATCTAGGGTCAAGGGTAGATTCAAAAGTATATAGGTTTACAAGCTGTGGAGAAGGAGTTAACAGAATGTGATGTCAAAGATTCCAGTTTGAAAGATAAGAACAATAAAGCAAGACCCCAAAGGGAGTTACTCCACAGAGGTGGGGAAGGAGAAGAATAGGAGGGAGCCTGTAGATAGCTTGTAGGTTTGGGCGAACTGCAGAGGGGCATCCTTTCCTATGCCGTTTTTGATGCCAGGAGGCAAGAAGCAAGGCATCTGTAAGTGTAGGCTTTGGGTAGGGGGCATGGAGGGCATAGGCATTGGGTAGGGGACTTGAGGAGGTCGTGTGGTCTCAGAGGAAATGGAAAGAGGATCTGATTCAGAATGGCTGAGAGGAAGCTATCATTTTGTGGTGACTCCAGGCCACACGGTTGTGTGATTGTGTAGCTGTATGGCTTCTTCCAGGTGTGCTTTGGAGTTTAGTCATCAGATCCAAGAGAACGGGCTGTGGAATGAATTCAGGGTTAGGGGTGTCCACATGGGTGTAACCAAGGACAAAGGGGTGAAGGAGTTGAGGGCGTGGGTGAGAAAGGAATTCACTTGATTGGCACTGCACACAGGACAAAGAAGGAAGGAGCAAGAACACAGAAGGTGGGTGGGCAGGAAGGCTCCACAAAATCAAGGAACAAGATAAGTGGAAAAGAGGGATGGAGCGAGCTGGGAAATAAGAAGTTATTGGTATAGTCTAATTTTTCAGTGAGTTTAACATGTTGTAGGCAGAGCCCTTATAAATGATGCCAAAATCTAAGCATGAGGACTTTTATATGACAAATGATTCCAGTCTAAGTGGAGTGGTCATGAAGGAGGTTAAGAAGCTGCATGCAGTGGCTCACGCCTGTAATCCCCTTGGGGAGGCCGAAATGGGCAGATTGCTTGAACCCAGTAGTTCAAGACCAGCCTGGGCAACATGGTGAGACCTCATCTCTATAAAAGTTTTAAAATTAGCCAGATGTGGTGGAGTGCGCCTGCAGTTCCAGCTGTTCGGGAGGCTGAGGTGGGAGGATCGCTTGAGCACTGGAGGTTGAGGCTGCAGTGAGCTGTGATCATGCCCCTGTACCCTGGCAACAGACGGAAACCCTGTCTTAAAAACCAACATAAAAACTCATGACTTAACATTAAATAACTCATTGCTTCACGAATTGTTTGTATTGTTTTTCTTTTTCTGGGCAGAGGGGGAATCTCAAGACATTTCCAAGGGTATTACATGTATATTCACTTACATGTTCATTGTTATTCAACAAGTATTTGCTGAGTACCAGATCCTGGTCCGAGGATATGAAGATTTCAAAAAGTCATGATTCTAGCTTTTAAGGATTCCCAAATCTAATTTGATGAACAAAACAGGGTTGGGATGGGATCCTTCCAGAAACTGCTTGAGCCCTCTGCACCAGGAGGTGTGCACCTGATCTCTAGGGTGAGCCTCTTTCTATTTAAGTCCTGGGATAGAAGGTTTACCCCTTGAAGAACTGTAAGGGGAGATACTTAGGTTTCTCTCACAATCTACAGCTGCTGCCTGGAGCACTGAGGCCACATTTGTAATATTAACAAATAACCACAGAGGCCACACTAGGGTACATGGAAATACTGGACAAGGAATCTAAAGGCCTGAGTTTGAGTTCCAGTTCTCTCCCGGGCTAGATAAGCTCTTTTCTAATGGCTTAAGTTTTCTCAGGTGTAAGAGAGGGTGAATTAAGGCGATAATGAATATAAAAGGGCTCTTTCAATGGTGTAGTGTTATACAAATGTTAATTACTCCTCACAAGTACTGCCAGGTGGATTAAATGAAAGTGTGCCTTATAAATAGCACTTTGCAAATGTGGAGGGTCATTATTTTTATCCCACTGAGCGCCTCTCTCTTCCTGCTGCCTCTGCCCTAATCCCTGGCCTTCAGCTCTCTCAGGTGTTCTGTGGGATGGCAGCTTGGATCAGGGAGTCCCTGTGCTTGCTGGTGGGAGTTAACCGTTTGCTTTCTGCCATTGTCGGCACACATTTACATTTCTCTTTATTTTCTTCTAGACATCTTTCATGCTTATGGTGGAAAGCCATTAAAGTATTCCCTCATAGTTTTTTTAGGTCTTCATTGTAGTTAGGGAGACCTGAGAAATTTTCTCTTTCACAATGACCCACAGCAAGTTGTCATATATACGCTAAATTTCTACTCCAAGGAAGCCACACCATGTCAGATACATGTTCAATCCATTGTGATCTCAATGTAACATCAAAATATTATCAGTGGATCTGTATTACTTAATTTTTTAATCCAAATTCTTTATCTTGGAATTCAAACTCCTTTGTGGCCTAATTCCAGCTATTTTTTTCATTATTTCCTTTCACTCACTGTGAACTCTAGTGAAGTGGAACTTTTCACTGTTGCCTGTAGGTAGGGTTGATTCTCTAGCCGGTTCTCATTAGTAAGAACTGGTTCTCACTGGTCTCCAGCCACACTGGTTGTTAAAATATGGAAATTCTTCTCTATCTTTTGCTAAATAGCCTCTTGAACCCCTGAGTGCCATCTGCCTGACGCCCCAGTGTCTCTCCTGAAGTCTCTCTCCTGGTCTACCCAATTCTCATAACCAAGTAACATAAGGGTTAATGCATGTCTTGACAGAGGGTCTCTAGGACGTGCTTCAGCCCTGCAGACTAGTCACTGTTTAACTGGCCGGTGCTGGTTCACATTTTGAATATCTTCCAGCCTTTAGGAATCTCACAGTTTCCCATATATTGGTTTTCATTCTTGTTATTCCTTCCTTCCATCTGGCATGTTCTTCCCATCTTCTCATATCCAAATTCTAGCTATATGAAGACTCAACTCAAAAAGCACCTTCTCTGTGAGGCGTTCACTGATCTCTTCCAATGAAAAAAATCTGTCTCTTCATTGATACCCTCCATTGATATAGAGCACTGTATCTGCACTTTTCTTGTGATGAGTAATACAGTCAATTTTGAATTATAGCCTTTTTTTCTGTTAGGCTGTCAGCTCCTTAAGGACCAGCTCTAGCATCTTCATCCTGTCTTTTGTGAGTGGCACCACCTACCTTCTAGAGGGCATTCAAAGACCTCCTTCTTACTCATGCTTTGGGTGTAGGACAAGGACGTGACGGATTAGTACCAGGCATGAGGACTTTTATGTGACAAATGAAGAATTTAAAGGTTCTTATGGTCTTTTTAGATGGTTTATCATTTTTGCGCTACAAGACTTCCTGTGGTTTCACCTTTCCCCGGCTCCTATTCCTCCCCTCCCAATCTTGGAAGGCCTGGGGATGGGCAGGTTAGCTCAGCAATGTTAGGAATGTTAGGAATACGTTGGACAAGTTAAGGAGCTTTTGGATGAAAGAGATAGAAACTTGATTCAAACAGGGTTCAGTGTTCATAAAATTATTATTTATTTTCTCCACAAAAGTAGGTCCTAGGGCAGAGCAGTCTCCAGGGCTAATTGAGTCAGCATCTTAGTGATGTCATCAGGGATGAAGCTCTTCAGTCTTTTTATCCTGAGATCCACGTTTCCCTCATAATCATAGGACAGCCACCAGCTGCAGGTGGCACATGGTACATAAGGAGCATGTATTTTCTTGTTCAAGTGGGAGAAACTTACTTCTTTTTCCCAAGAACCCTGAGGAAGCTTCTTTTGAGTCTCACTGCCCAAAACTGTTCAGTCCTGCCTAGCCCTGAACCAATTGTTGGCCAAAGAGATGAAATTATCTTAATTAGTTAAGATGAATTGTTTGGGATGGAATCAATGTTGAGGAACTTGGTAGATTGTATTTTCCCCGAATGGGCAAAACAATATCTGCCTCCCACATGCTCTTACAAAGTGACCTTCACACTCTTTCCATCAAGAGGTAGGTTCTATGTTTCTTTCCCTTGAACCTGGGTAGGCTTGTGACTGTTTCAGAAGTAATGCTACATGATTTCTTAGACTTGATGTTCAAAGGTGAGATGCTGTCTTCCTGGTTTTCCCTTAGGATACTCACTTTTGGAACCCATCCACCATGCTGTGAGGAAGTTCAAGTAGAGGGGAATCAAGAGCAAGCAGCAAAGTGACAGCCACATGAGTGAGCTCTCTTGGAAGTGGATCCTCTAACCTCAGTGCAGCTGGTCCAGCTGATGCCATGTGATGTCAGGTGTAGCATTTTAAATCTTTTATACCATATTTTTACAGTACCTATCTATGTTTAGACACACAAATACCTACCATTGTGTTAAATTGCCTATAGTATTCAGTACAGTCACGTCAGTCACATGCTGCACAGGTTTGTAGCCTAGAAGCCACAGACTATACTCTATAGCCTAGGTATGTAGTAGGCTATACCATTTAGGTTTGTGTGAGTACACTCTATGATGTTCACACAATGACAAAATTTCTCAGAAAGTGTCTCTGCTGTTAAATGACCGTTTTGTTTGATTTACATTATGGAGTCACACTGTATACATTCATCTATATACTTGCTTTGTTTTCACTTAATGATCTGTATACCAGTGCATATCTCTGTATCTTCTTCTTAATGACTACATAGTATTCTATAATACAGATGGAATCTCAAATATCGAATAGTGGGGTTTTTTTTTTTCTTTCTTTCTTTCTTTTTTTTTTTTTTTTTGAGGTGGGGTCTCACTCTGTCGCCTAGGCTGGACTGCAGTGGGATGATCTTGGCTCACCGCAACCTCTGCCTCCTAGACTTAAGTGACCCTCCCATCTCAGCCTCTGAGTAGCCAAGACCACACGTGTGCACCACAACACCTGGCTCATTTTTTGTATTTTTAGTAGAGACAGGGTTTCCACATGTTGCCCAGGCTGGTCTCAAATTCCTGAGCTCAAGTGATCCACCCACCTCCGCCTCCCAAAGTGCTAGGATTACAGGTGTGAGCCACTGCCAGATAGTGGGTTCTTAATGAAAGATCATTCGATGGTTTCATTTATTCCCTAATTATTGTTCGAGAAATCCTGTGTATGTCTGGGCATATCTGAGGAAAAATCCCTGAAAGTAGGCAGAATCAATGGTGTCCAGATTATGAGCCTTGAAAATGTTGACAGCTATTGCGAAATTGCCCCTCAAGGGTTAGTACTTTTTGATAGGAAAAGCAAGTTACCTCTCAAGTCTGTGAGTCAGCGAGTTGGCTGAGACACAAAACATCAAAAGATGCCAGGGCATTGAATGTTGTGGTGGGAGGTGGTTCTGGTGCTGTCACTTCTGGAGGGGTCTCTGTCTCATTTCCCAGCTGAGCCCGTGGAACTCTCTCCCGCCACTGTGAGTCTCTGGGGCCTGTTAAAATTCTCCTCTGTTTTTAGTCACCTCTTGATTGGGAGCCAAAGCACAAAACCAGTCAGCCTCATGAACAGGAATTACCTGTTTCTCATCGACTCCGCTTGCCAGAACGGTCTGTGACTGCCCAGTTATTTTTCAGGACCTCTCCTTGTGGCTTTTGGCGCTGTCTAGAGGAAGAGAGAAAAGCAAATGCCCTTCTAAAGGAAGTTTGCTTTTTAAATGGCAAACTTGAAACAAATAAAGCAGGTTGAAGATGACAGTGTGTGCTGGACCTAAGGGAGCGCTGGACAGCGGAAAGGCACACCCTGCCTGCAGCCTCAGGAGCTGGTCGCCTGTGCGGGAGTAGGGAGGAACCTGACGGTACCTTCTGTAAAGCTGGCTGCCCTGGCCCTCCCTCCAAGCCAGGCTGGCCAGTAAAGAAATCTAGCTGTGGACAGGAAACGAGTGGTTTTTGTGATCTGAGCAGAAAAGGGGTTTTAGGGCTGGAGCAGAGTGGAGGCCCTGAGCCACGGCCCAGGAAGTGACTCATTCATCCTGAGGTCTGAGTTGCTGCTTCCTTTATCTAGCAGGAGGGCGTGGGGTGGGTTCCTGGGCTGTGCCTGTGAGTGGAGCCGCTAGAGGCTGATGGCTCATGGGTCTCAGTCCGGTCCAGCCCTGGTCGCAGTCTCGCTACCTCTGTAGCCAGAACTCTGAATTAGACATTTGAGTACCGCCTGTTACAGATATTTGGGGGCAATAGACATGCCAGAAAACCCAGCCCCAGAAGCTGCTAGAGGGAAATACTGTTGTGGTGCCTTCTTCCCTCTACCCACTTTCATTGCCGCACAATCCCAGAGGGTGGCAGTTCCGGTGACTTCACCAGCTGGGGGCAGGCGGAGGGAGGAGGTGGCTGGAGTGTGGAGAGCCGCAGAGCCTGGTGGGGAGGTTGGGGCAGTGCCTCACAAAGGCCACCAAATTCTTAATCTCTTTCAGGTTTACTTAACTAATAAGGAACTTGTTGAGTTACAGCAATCATGTGAGGCTTTAACCCTCAGAATACCAGGAAAAATAATCACCTTTTACCATTTAGGTCCAATGGACCCCTTAATTATCTATTTGTGTCTGTCTATCATCTATCTTTTGATTCATTTTATAAATAACTTATAGAAGTAAGAATTTAAAAAAAAACTTTATTAGAAATAATAGGTTGGGTGTGGTGGCTCATGCCTGTAATCTCAGCACTTTGGGAGACCTAGGGGATCAATTGAGGTCAAGAGTTCAAGACCAGCCTGGCCAACATGGTGACCCCATCTCTACTAAAAGTACAAAAATTAGCTGGATGTGGTGGTGCACACCTATAATCCCAGCTTCTCCGGAGGCAGAGGCAGGAGAATCAAATGAACTCAGGAGGCGGAGGTTGCAGTGAGCTGAGATCGTGCCACCGCACTGCAGCCTGGGAGACAGAGTGAGACTCCATCTCAAACCAACCAACCAAAAAAAAAAAAAAACAATAAGAATTTAGATATAGCAAACCCAATTTTTTACTCCATATTTTCCTAGATTTGAAGCTACACACATATTTGCTTATTTTGTGTGTATTTGGATGCAGTTAATTGGTCATCAGCTGTCATGCATGAACCCGGCACATATCCATTTTGTAAATAGCTGACTCCAGATTTCAAATACGTCTGTAATAGATTCTAGCTTAGCATTACTTCTGATTCTTCTTGCATCTGCATTGTTAAAATGTAATACTTTAAAAACCTTTGATGGCTTATAATTTTATTAAAGAGATAATGACCACATTCTTTGTTCCATAATTGCAAAATATTTCATTTGTAGATTTATAAACATTTATTAAAATGGCCAGTCCAGTGAATGCTTTTATGTCTGTCATCTATTGTTTTCCTAATCGCCCTGGTACACACATCTGTTTTTAGCATTAGTCCACTTATGAACTGTATCAAGTAAATTTTGGTGAATAAACATTGTAAGAGATGAAGAATAATGTCATACCTTTTGAGCCAAATGGGATGATTCAGGTTCTTGCAAAATATTATGTGAAGCAGTTCTTCCTGTTGCACAACTAAACATGAGAACAGACTTTGGTTTTCACTGTTATGTGAGATCATGAAGCCTCAGCAACACGTTGTAATATAAGGAAAAATAAAGTGCTGCAGTAAACTGAAAACAGCAGCAACAACAATAGTAAAACAAAGTCTTGCTCCCATGGAGATCGCAATGTGCACATGTACTTGTGTATATGTTGCAAACATGCAGAAAATGTAGATAGAAAAAAAATAAAGCTCCCACAATTTTATCATGCAGGTTAATTTTCCAGGGTATGTTCTTCCTGACATGTGTCCTATGCTCATATGAACATTCATATTTTACTCTAAAGTGGGATAAGACTTTATTTATTTATTTATTTATTTTTTTGAGACAGGGTGTTTCGATCTTTGTTGGCCAGGCTGGAGTTGAATGGCACGATCTCAGCTCACCGCAACCTCCACCTCCCAGGTTCAAGCGATTCTCCTGCCTCAGCCTCCCGAGTAGCTGGGATTACAGGCAGGCACCACCACACCCAGCTAATTTTGTATTTTTAGTAGAGACGGGGTTTCATCATGTTGGTCAGGCTGGTCTCAAACTGCTGACCTCAGATGATCCACCTGCCTTGGCCTCCCAAAGTGCTGGGATTACAGGTGTGAGCCACTGTGCCCGGCCCATAAATACCTTTTCATATCATTAAATATTCTTCTACCTTGTCATTTTTAATGGTTTCATGGTGTAATTGGAATCTATTTTATCAGAATGTTAAATTGACCAGAGTACTGCGTGCCTCACTGAGCAAGTGTCAAAACTAAAATAAACCATGCTTATTTAGGGTAGTGGTTGTCAAACTTTAGTGTGCACAAGTCTCACCTTGGGAGCTTGTTAGCAATTCAGGTCCTTGGACACCACACTCAGATTCTGATTGAGCTGGTCAAGAGTCTGCATGTTAATAATTCTCACTCATCAACCAGGGGATTATGAAGGAGGTGGTCCCCAGGGCCCACTGTGAGGCTCTTTGGTATGACTTATAAAATAGCACTTTATAGGGTCACAACTCTCTGCTCCACTTCATGAAGGCTTTGGGAGTTAGAGCCCCCTCAGGGTAAGGTGGTTTCAGCTACACTAAGCCTTTACAGAATGAATCAGAGGGTTGAACTTAAGTTGGTATGGGGGACTGCTGGGGAGTCAGAGCTAGGGAAAATACCACACCAAATCTAAGAGGCAGGAATGAGTTTGAAAGAAGGAGATCAAATTGAAGTCCAGCAGACAGGAGGAACTGGAATAGGATGGAAGCTGGGAGGAAGTCTCAGCCATATCTGTCAGTTAATGTCAGCAGTGTTGGTGAGTGCTTGATCCATGGGCAGGTTAGTTTGGCTTAAAGGTGTCAAGTCAGAGGGGTATGAGAGTTTGCAAAAGCCCATGCTATTTATTACCCATGTGTGATCTAGAGATTCTCTGACTTTCAAGAGTAAATAAAATTAGTATGAATCGTCCCCACGCTACATCCATGGCCAGTAGAAGTCCCAGGTCCTTCTGGGTGATCTCGGTGGGTCCCCAGAGTTCACATTCTCATGGCTGTCTCCTCCTAGTGTAGGCTATCTGCCTGCTTCTCTTAGATTTCTACCAAAAAACCATGCAAATGTGTGCATGTGTGTGTGTGTGTGTGTTAAAGACTTGGGGGTCTTGGGCAGGGTCACGTCAGGCGTCACACAGCCTTCCACCACCTGTGGGACTCCTTATTTTTTTTCCTCCCCTGTCCAGCAACCCAGATTCCTCTCTTCCCATGACTAGCAGTTTATCAGTCATCTTTCACTGCTTGTGTGAGTCCTCTGGGTGTCACCTTCCACCCTGAACTCATGTCAAGACATTTTTCTGGGCGGTCCTACTCTGTAAGAAGAGACAGTTTGTTATAATAACATTTCTTCCTTTCTAAGGCACATGCTTGAGCCTGTGCCTGTGGCAGGGGTGGGGTGGGGAGGGGCATTTATTCCTGGGTGTGGGTTCCCGCTCAGCAAACTGCAGGCTGGAGTTGGTAGCCCATTCTCAGTCTACAGTCCTGGTCACTAGCAAATGAACCGCCAACTGTCAGCTCTGCACAACTCCATTAATGGAAGGTCAAGTTATTTTTACAGCTTTTTTGAGATGAGGTCTCGCTTTGTTGCCCAGCCTGAAGTGCAGTGGCATGATAATAATAGCTCACTGCAAACTTGACCTCCTGGACTCAAGCGATTCTGCCACCTCCTGAGTAGCTGAGATTACAGGTGTGCACCACCAAGCCCAGCTAAATTATTATCATTATTTGTAGAGATGAGGTCGTGCTATGTTGCCTAATCTGGTCTTGAATTCCTGGGCTCAAGTGATCCTCCCACTTTGGCCCCTCAAAGTGTTGGGATTACAAGTGTGAGGGACCGTGCCCAGCCTATTTTTACAGTTTCTATCTTGGTCTTTTTGTTTTTTCAGCAGGATGGCTGGCAGGACTCCTCCAGGTAGTGATTTTTGAAACACTTGCCTGCCAGAGCTAGCCAAAATATAGAATCATTGCTGCTGAAATAAACAGGTAGTAGACACTGTACTCCCATCCAGATTTCGCAGATGAAAGCCATATTCTAATACCCATCTATTCATATGTTTTAACATTTCTGAAATCCAAGCGTGTCTTAAAATTGAAGTGTTCATTTAATGTAATAGTCACCTCCTGCCCTCAGCTGCTCCTTTTTAATTGATGATGCCTCTTACAATTTTAAAATCTAACAATGCAGTAGGAACACCACCCCGTATCCCTAAAGGAACTGAGTTTATGGCTTGTGCAGCACTCTGTGCCTTAAAATCTAAGTTACAGATGAACATGAGAAGGAGAGAATCTCCTGTCCGTTTGAAATTCCAAGAAGGGGCTGGGTGTGGTGGCTCAAGCCTGTAATCCCAGCACTTTAGGAGGGCAAGCCAACAGGATCGCCTGAGCCCAGGAGTTCAAGACCAGCCTGGGCAACACAGCGAGACTCTGTCTCAATTTTTTTTTTAAAAGAAATTCCAAGAAGGAACACAGGATTTAACCCCTCATAGTCAGCCCAGGCCAGGGTGGTGAAGTGAGGTTTTTTCTCCACTTCTTGTTGCCTAATACTGGGTCTACATGAAACATTGCAGTCAGTCACCACCAGGTGGCGCACAAGCCATGGGCAAGAAGTTCTAAAGGCCGCCCAGCTCCAAGACCAGGTTCTTTCCAGGTGGCGGCTAATGGGGACTTGAGTGGCTACTCACGGCAGGTGAGCTGGCTGGGCCTGGTGAAGACAGAGTTCGTGGAGCAGCTGGGAAAGGGTTTGCATAGCACGGACAGGGAGAGAAGTCAGGATTCGTTCACTAGAGTAACGATATCTGCAGAACGAATGCCTGCAATTCCCCTGCAGCCCAGGAAAGAAGATTGCACCGGAAGGGTGTTTTAGAAACTCCTGGCGGGCGTGGTGGCGGGCGCCTGTGGTCCCAGCTACTCAAACCAAACCCCCCAGAAACTCCTTCAACCAGCTGAAATTTAATGTCATTCCCTCGCCTTCTGCAGAAGATTACTGCAATAATGGACATAGATTCGTATTCTTGGATTTTGTTCAGCGCAGGTTGGTATCTTTTGCGCCATTGTCACACCTGTAACTTGGAGGGAACTCAGAAAGTCTGGGACTGGTCTTCCCCTCAGGTGGAGGCGTGAGAGGGCAGGGGGAGGAGGAAGCAAATTGCCCCCCAGTGTGGTTTCAAGTCTCAGGACTACTCGGGTGTTTACCTCCTCAGGATTCAGTGTGTTCCTCACTGCTCTGTCTCTCAGCAGATGGCCTTGTTTGCTCTACCACAGGGAAGACGGAGCTGTTAGGAGGTTCCTCCAGCTCTTTCCTGCCCCTGCGCGGCACATTTATCTAGCCTTGCCATCTGCACCCCCTGTCCCACTGCAGAGGGGCCCTGGACCCCACGCCCTCCCACCTAGCCCCTCAGTCTTCATTCATCAGTTATCCCCTTTCTTTCCTGCATCTTCTGCTTTCTTCTCTCTATTGCATTTTTCTCCTCACCAAACCAACAGCCCTATGCCAGCCCATCAGCCCTCTCCCTACCCCGACTCTGTTTAGCTGTGTCCGGTCTCCCGCTTCTTTCCCAGCCAAGCTTCTGCAAAGAGCGAGCCTCCAGATTTGGAAATATCTCCTTCATTAAATACTAAATTCTCACAGCTGGACTTGGATATGTTTCTGGCCTTTTAATTGTTCTACTGACGTTTTCTCTCATTTCTATTACCACTGCTATCACACTATGTTAATGACTTTAGCTTATGATACTTTTAATATACAATAGGGTGGGTGGGTTTTTTTATTGACACCTTTCCCCAGATTGTTCTGACTACTGTTTACGTGCTTTCTGATAAATTTTAGAATCATTTTTATACAGTTCCAAACACTTCATTCCTGTTCAAGGTATAGACTAAAAAGGGGATAATTGACATTCTTTTGTTGGTAAATTCTCTCATCCAAGAACAAGGTGGCTCTGTGAACATAACGAGGAAATATAAATTGGAGTTTCCTTTATGTACTTTAAACCAGTTTTATATCAGAGGCACATTTCACGTTAATTACTCCCCAGTGCATATTATATTGTTGTCATGATTGTGATAAACAGAATCTTCTCCTGATATTATTTAACAGGTTTTTATGGATATATAAGAAAGTTACTGGTTTTTTAGGGGGAAGTTTGTTCTATATTTACATGTTACTAAACTTTCTGGATTTCATACCTTTTCAGTCAGTTCCTTAGATGTCCTAAGTAGAAATACTGGCGTCTTAAACAATGACCATTTTGCCTCTTCCTTTTGAATTTGTGTACCTAATTTCTTTCCTTCTTATTCTTTCAGCATTAGTGAAAAATCCTGTGGGCATGAAACATGCTCCCTTTCCAGCCTGCATTTTATTCTCCTTGTTTTTCTGTTTTACAGCACCCACTCTTTTCCTGCATAACTCTTAGAGTTTGTAATTTTAATGGCAGTCCTCACTAGTCTGCCAGCTGCAAAGCTCTGTCTTTCATCATCGTGTGGCCTGTGCCCTGCCATTGCCTGTCACATGGTAGGTGCTGCATAAAGTATTTGTGGAGTGAAGGAAATTTCTTAATTTTAAATTAGTGCTTTGTTTTTACCATTGTTCATTTTAGATAGAGTTCTCTTTTCATAATTTTATTTATTTATTTTTGAAGCAGGGTCTTACTCTGTTGCCTAGGCTAGAGTACAGTGGTGCGATCATGGCTCACTGCAGCCTCCATCTATCCAGGCTCAGGTGATCTTCCCACCTCAGCCTCCTGAGGGGCTAGAACTACAGGCTTGCACCACCACGCCCAGCTAAGTTTTTTATGTTTTGCAGAGAAGAGTTTTCACAATGTTGCCCAGGTTGTTCTTGAACTCCTGGGCTCAAGTCATCTGCCTGCTTTGGTCTCCCAAAGTGTTAGGATTATAGGTGTGAGCCACCACACCCGGCACTTTCATAATTTTAAATTAAAACATATAGCATGGATTTTTAAAATTTCATGTCTCCATAGAGATGATCACACAGGCTTTCTCCTCTGCTATGTTTAGAATGAGTTGCATGAGTGGGTTTCTCTTAGAGAACTGGGGTCTTCTGAAATGAACCATGCGTGGTAGCATGGAGTGTTTGCTCATGGAATCCAAGTGAAAAGAAACACTGCTTTTGTGTATTTGTTCAGGGGTTTTCATCTATATTTACATGTAGGACTGATCTGTAATGTTGGTGGGCTTTGGAATTTTGATATTAGGGGTGTGTTACATTGAGGAAAAAAACTGTAAATCTTTCTTGATATTTGTATTCTTTGACATGGTTTAAATAGTGTAGGAATGATTTGTTCCATAAATGTCTGAAAACATTCACCTGTGAAACTGTCTTGCCTAAAGGGTAAGAGGGTAGTTATTTAACAACTTTTTCAAATTGGTTATGATTATGCTTCTTTTGAATTAATTTCTCTAAAAAAAATCCATTTTCCCCAGACTTTTTCCTTTTCTTGTTTTCCATCTTTCTAAGAATAATTGTTACAAGTCTATTTTTCTGTATCTGCAGCTAAATGTTTTTGGTATCTATGTATCTGTCTGTAAATATGTAAACCTCTATCTATTTATCTGTCATCTATTTATCTACTTATTTACCTATCTAGCTAACTTGTCTTTTTGTTAATTATTTTAATTGTTTATTAAATGTCTTGAGTTCTTTGGCTTATTCATCAGTTCCATGGCTATTCTGTTTTTTAGTCCATTGCCTTAACCACTGGGCCACAGTATCCTGTTTTCTGGTTCATGAATTTCTGCTTCAAAAAAATTCTTTTTCCTGCTTTTCTTTTTAAACAAATTTTATTGAAGTATAATTGGTATATTGACAAAACACACATATTTAATGTATATATCTTGATGAGTTTGGACATACGCATACACCACAACCATCACCACAACAACACCGAACATATTCATCACCTCCAAAAATTTCCTTGTGTTCTTTTGTGGTTTATTTTTGGTAAGAACACTTAACATGAGATGTTCTTTTAATATATTTTAAAGTGTGCAATACCATATTATTCACTCTAAGTACTATGTTGTACCTAGATCTCTAGAACTTATTCATCTTACATAACAGAAACTTTATACTCATTGAAAGATAATTACTCATTTTCTCTCCCCCCAGCCCCTGGCAATCATCATTCTATTCTCTGCTTCTATTAGTTTGATTCTTTTAGATACTTCGTGTAGGTGGAATCATGCAGTATTTGTAATGTTTTCTAGCTTTATCCATGTTGTTATTGCAAATGGCAGGATTTCCTTCTCTTCTTATTTATTTATATAGAGACAGGGTTTTGCTTGGTTGCCCAGGCTGGTCTCAGACTCTTGAGCTCAAATGATCCTCCTGCCTCAGCCTCCCAAAGTGCTGGGGTTACAAGTGTGAGCCACTGAGCCTGACCAGATTTCCTTCTTTTTAAAAGCTGGCTAATATTCCATTTTCCTGCTTTTCTTAGGTCTGTTTGTGTCTTAGTTTCCCAACTTATTGAATTGAATACTTAGTTTATTCCTTATTTACTTCCTCTTGTTTAGTAAATTAGTTTAGTAAATTTAAAGGCTGCAGCTATAGATTTTAATATTTAGTGACTGAATTATTTTAAAAATGTAATATTTTTTACAGTTTTGCTTTCTTCTTTTAACTTGAGTTATTTAGGAGTGTTTTAAAATTTTCAAGTATTTTTGATATATTCATCTATTATTAATTTCTAGTTTTATTGCATTATTATCAAATATGTTACTTGCATTATGTATGCTTTCTGGAATTAAAAAATTTTTGTTGTTGTTCATTTGTTTTTGAGAAGAAGTCTTGCTCCATCTCTTAGGCTGGAGTGCAGTGGTATGATCTTGGCTAACTTTTGTGTTTTCAGTAGGGACAGGGTTTCACCATGTTGGTAAGGCTGGTCTTGAATTCATGGCCTCAAGTGATCTGCCTGTCTCAGCCTCCCAAAGTGGTGGGGTTACAGTCATGTGTCACCGTGTCTGACATGCTTTTTGGAATTTATTGAAGTTTTAATTGCATTATGATCAGTTTTTAAACTCATGCTACTTAAAAATATGTGTGTTTTCTAAAGTGAATAGCATTCATTATATTAGATAAAAATATTTAACAAGATATTAACTAACATGTATTGATAGTTATCTTTCTACATGGTAGGCATTGTATGCAGCATTTAATGCATTGTATCAGTAGGTAATATTATTTTTATCACTTTTATTTTGCAGATGAGAAAATTAGTATTTAAAAGGTTTTTGTGCCCAACCTCATAAAAGGAGTGTGATGAAGCCACAAATCGAAGCTGGGTTGGTTTGCCCACAGAGCCCATGTTCTTCATGACAGTTTTAAACAAATTTTCTTGAACTTATTTATTTTCTATTTTCCTGCTAAAGATGGAGACATATGTCCCCTCTTCTATTATTTTTCTGTGAGTCTTTCCTTGTATTTCTAACTTGATTTTTTTTCCATTTGGATCCTGTATTGTTGGGCATGTTTGACACATGACTGTCCCCCTAACTGTAAACTCCATGGTGGGAGGCTTTGTCCTGTTTGTAGTTTATCCTCAACACCTAGGATTGTGCCTGACGCCTAGTAGTTGCTCAATAAATAGCTGTAGGATGACTGAATGACAGTTTTATCATTCTGGTGGATTGTACTGTTTGATAATTAGAATGGATTCACTTATTGCTTTCATGTTGAATTCTTTTGGTTAGATCTTAATATTGTAATCTCTGCTGTATTTGTTTGCTTGCATTTGTGTAATCTATTTTGTCTCTCCTTTGACTTTTAACTGGAGAGATTTTGTTTTAGAGGTGTCTTTCACAGCAGCACAAAGCAGGATTTGTTTTTGCTTTTTGTGGGCTCTAATAGGTAAACATGAAGATTATTGAGTAAATGGATAAAAAATATGTTTTATGAGTGAAAAATAAGCAGTGCTCCAGAGGCCATGATGATGATGCTTTATCTCAGTTTTTTAATCTGAGACTAGAAGAAGACCAAGGAGAAATTAATACTTAGTAACTATTTCTTGTACTTTTTATGAGGTTTATAATTTGGCTTTACAATTTGAAATGCCTTTCAGAAGAGCCTAGAGAGAGTTATGATTTATTGATATTAAAATCACAGGTTATTTAAGGCTATTATAGAGCATTTAATTTTTCTTTTCACCATATGCCATTCTTAAAAACTATTAAAGTCCCACAAACCAAAAGTTGAAGGATTGGACCTATGACAGATAGAGTCTGAGGTTTATGGAGGAAGAAAAAGCCAAGAATGCCTAAAAAATCAATCAGCTCAGCCAACTGAGGAGGTGAATTTTTTTTGTAGCATCTGGGTATGACTTCAGAATTCATCCTCAGAGGATCCAGTGTGCTTGTCAGATTTCCAACTATGATAGACATCATCCTGCTGGTCACCAACATAATCTTCCCATCTTTCTTCCTCATCCTCGTACACATAATCTTCTTCTGGATCCCAAATTGGGTAGCAGCAATAACTTGCCCCATTCTTGTGATTCTTGCAGATCTCCAAACCTGTATAAGTGAGCCTGTTTCTTGTATTTGTTGTTTCAGATGGGTCATGTATACAAGAGCATGACCAGTTACCTTTCTTCTTGGAAGAAAAGTATACCTCACAAGTTACTGGCCCAATTTTTCTGGTGGATGCTAATTCCCAAGGATCTGAATCTCTAAGCTCAACTTTCTCCTGCTTGGGAAAATGCTTCTGATCTTGTTCTCTCCCCAGCTGCTCTTTTGTTTCATGGTCAAATTCTGTCACAGATATGCCTCTTACAGAGTTTCTCTCATTTTTGCCCCTAAGATGACCCTCATCCTTTTTAGAGGGCAGTCTTTGCTCTCTAACCTCTTGTCTTTCATCATTCCTGGGTTCTGGTCTCATGTCTCTTACCTGGCGTCTTCCACAATTCCTAGAGTCTGACCTCAGATCTCTCTCCTGGGTTCTTCCATCATGCCTGGGTCTCATTTCTCTGGTTTGATACCTCCTATCATTCTCAGACACAAGGCTCAGGTCTCCCACTTGTCTTCTCTCATCATCCCTTAGTGCAAATATCTGGTCTCTATATTGGACTCCTTCATATTCTCTTGTAGTTGGTCTCTGCTCTCTAACTTGGCATCCTCCATCATTCCTGGGTTCAGGGCTCAGGTCTCTCATTTGTTTTCTCCCATTATTCCTTGGTGCTAGGATTTGATAACTCACTTGGTATCCCTGATTTTCTGTTGTAGTTGGTATTTGATTTTGAATGTAGTGTTCCCCATCATTATTGAGTTCGAGGCTCAGGTCTGTCATATGGCATCTATCAGTCTCAGGTTCAGGACTCAGGTCTCTCAATTGGCTTCTCCTGTCATCCATTGCTGTGGAGATCTGGTCTCTATGTTGGAATCTTTCATTTTGCCTTGAAACTAGTCTCTGTTCTCTAATTCGACTTCTCTCATCATACATGGGGATTTGATCTCTGCTCTTTAATTTGGTGCTCCTCATCATTGTTGGGATCAGGATTCGGGTCTCCCGCTTGGCTTCTCTCATCATTCCTTGGTATGAGCTTCTGGACCCTGTGTTCAGATCTGTCATACTGTATTGCAGCTGCTCTCTTCTCCCTAACAGGACTTCTGTCATCACTTCTGGGTTCTGGTCTCATGTCTCTCAGTTGGTATCTCACATCATTCCTGGGATCAGGACTTAGGTCTCTCATTTGGCATCTCTCCTCTTCCCTTGGTGAGGGGATCTGGTCTCTATGTTGGAATCCTCCATATTCTCCTGCAGCTGGTCTCTGTTCCCTAACCTGGTGTCTGTTTCCATCATTCCTGGTTTCAGGGCTCAGGTCTCTCATCTGACTTCTCTCATTATTCCTTGGTGCTGAGGTTCCATATCTCACTTAATGTCTCTGATTTTGTGTTGGACCTTGTCTCTGTTGAATGTAGTATTCCCCATCATTACTGAGTTATTGGCCCAGATTTCTCCTATGACATCTCCCATCATTCTTAAGTTCAGGGCTTGGGTCACCGTCTTGGCTTCTCTCATCATCCCTGTGTGTGGAGATCATGTCTCTATGTTGGAACCTTTCATATTCCCTTGGAGCTGGTCTTTGCTCTCTAACTTGACTCCTCTCATCATATCTTGAATCTGGTCTCTGCTTTCTACCTTGACTCCTGCTATTGTACCTGGGTTCTGGTCTCTCCTCCCTAATTTGCTGTTCCCCATTATTTCTGTGCTCAGGACTCAGGTCTCTTACTTGTTCTCTTTCATCCCTTGGTTGGGAGATCTGGTCTCTATGTTGGAATCTTTCATATGGCCTTGGAACTGGTCTCTGCTCTCTAACTTGACTCTTCTCATTATCACTTGATTCTAGACTTTCATCAGTCACTTGATGTCTCTCACTTTCAGTTAGAGCTAATCTCTGTTGCCTAAAACAAAGTCTCCCTTCATTCCTGGGTTGTGGGCTCAAGTCTCTCACTGGGTATTTCCCATCACTTCTAGATACTGGTTGTTCATCTCTTGCTTGGTGTCTCCCATCATTCCTGGTCTGTGGGCTCAGGTCTCCCACTGGATATCTCCCATCATCTCTGGATGCTGGGCTTCCATCTCTCACTCTGTGTCTCTGATCTTCTGTTGGAGCTGATATCAGATCCCTAACTTGGTATCTCCCATCATTTCTGAGCTGTGGACTCAGGTCTCTCACTGGATATCTCCTGACATCTCTGAATGCTGGGCTTCCATCTCTTCCTTGGTGTCTTCCATCATTCCTGGTCTGTGGGCTCAGGTCTCCCACTGGATATCTCCCATCATCTCTTGATGCTCGGCTTTCATATCTCACTTGGTGTTTTTCACTTTCTGTTGGAGCTGACCTCTGTTTTCTAACTTGGTGTCTCCCATCATTCCTGGATTGTGGGTTCAGGTCTTACACTTGATGTTTTTCATCATCCCTTGGTGTTGGGGTTTGGTTACTATTTTGGAGTCTGTCAGGTTGTCTTGGAACTGATCTCTGCTCCCTAAATGGACTTGTCCCATCATTTCTGGGTTCTGGGCTCAGGTCTCTGTCTTGGTGTCTTCCATCATTTCTGGGTTCTGGTATCTGCTTCCTAACTTGATATCTCTCATAATTCCTGGGCTCTGGGCTCAGGTCTCTCACTTGGCGTTTCTCATTATTCTTTGTCACTACGGTCTGAATCCTTATCTTGTGTTTCCAGTTTTCTGTAGTATTGGTGTCTGATCACTGGCTTCCAGTCTTTCATCCTCTCTCGGAGATGGTCTCTGCTCTCTAATTTGCTGTCTTCCACTATTTTGAGTATATGAGCTCAGTTCTCTCACTAGATGTCTCTCTTCATCCATTGGTGCTGAGGTCTGAGCATTCATCTGTTGTCTCTCACCATCCTTCACCTCTGGTCTTTGTTTTCCAATTTGTTGTGCTTCATTGCCTCTGGGTTGTGGAATCAGTTCTCTCCTTGAGAATCTTCTTTCTTCATTTCTTGGCGCTGTGGTCTGATAACAAACTTGCTGTATCTCATTATTTCTTGGTTTTAGAGTCTGTTCTTGTTGCCCTGGCTGATCTTGTGATTCTGGTCTGTGGTCTTGGACTGGATGTTTCCCATAATTGCTTGGAGCTGGATCCTGGTTCCTCACTTGTTTGCTGCCAACATCCTGAGATACTAGAATCTTGTCTTCTTTCCCTTGATGCCTCCCAGTATCCCTTGGTGTTGGGTTCTGGATTCTTACTTGGTGATGCTCATCAACTCTTGGTTCTAAGATCTGTTCCCTACCAGATTGTCTTAGATAATCTTGGAGTTCTAGTTTCCTGTCTCTCACTTGAACACTTCTGTAATCACTTTGTGTTGAAATATGATCTCTCTCTTGGTATCTCCCAGCGTCCTGGGATTCTAGGCTTGGGTTCCTCACTTGTCATTGCCCATCACCATTTGCTGTTGAGATTTGGTTTCTCACTTGGTGTCTTAGTACATCCTGGGAATCTTGCCTCTGTTCTCTCTCTTGAAGACTGCTATCATTCCTTAGTGATGGGATCTGGTTTTTTACTTGATTTCTTCTAACATCAAAGATCTCAGAATTTAGGTTTCTCACTTGGTGTTGCCCCAAATCCTGAGGTTTAGAGCTCGTGTCTTTTATTTGAAGTCTCTCAACATCCTGGGGTTCTACACTCTGGTCTCTTACTTGATGCCTTCTGTCATGCCTTGGTATTGGGATCAAGTCTCTCATTTGGAGTTTTTCACCATCCTGGGTTTCAGGGCCCAGATGTTTTGCTTCACATTGTGGAACATCCTGCAACTCTTGCCTATGGTCTCTAAGTCGATGACTTCCCTCAGGTCCCAGTGTTGTGATCTTCTCTCTGACTTGGTGTCTTCCAACATTCTGAGATTCTAAGGTCTGATCTCTCATTCCATGAGGCCCATTATCCCTCAGTGTTGGGATCTAATTTCTCATGTGGTGTCTTTGATCTTCCTGGGATGCTGGGTTCCAGTCTCTCATTTGATGCCTTCCGTCATGCCTTAGTGTTGGCATCTGGTCTCTCATTTGGTATCTCCCAGCATCCTGGTATCTTAGGCTCTGGTTTCTCCCTTGGTCCCTCCTATCATCCCTTGGTGTTTGGGCTTGGCCTGTCACCTGGTGTCTTCCAATATTTTGTGGTTCAGAGCTCAGGTCTCTCACTTGGTGCCTTCTAACATGCTGCAATTCTTGGTTATGATCTCTCACTCCATGACTTTCATCATCACTGGGTGTTAGGATTTGGTCTGTCACTTTATGACTCTGAACATCCTGGAACTCTTGCTCTGGTCTGTCCCTTGACATTTTTCTTTCTCTAGTTGCCTGCCTTTGAGTCCTTTTGCTTGTTGTCCTTGAATTTCAGATCTCTCTATTTCCTTTAACTCAGGACAGAGAAGAGGTTTTATGCATGCATAATAGGTTTTTGCCACTGTAAACACCAGCAAGATGAATTCACTGAAATCAACTGTTTTGTGACCATCTTGATCCAGCTGTTGGAGGATTTTTTCTGTTGTCTCAGAATTATTTGTTTTCTATGAGAAAAAAAATCTAGAAAGTAGTTTATTAATCATTTGTTATTTTTTCCTTCTCTTATGTTTTCTTTGTTACCAAGAAAATTCCTTAGGGGACATTTAAGAGTTCTGTTTTCTAGTTCTTTTTATAGTTATTTCACTGGATATTATTTTCTTTTTCTTACTTTCTTTCTTCTTCTTTTTTTTTTTTTCGAGACAGAGTTTTGTTTTCATTGCCAAGCTGGATGGAGTGCAATGGCATGATCTCAGCTCACCACAACCTCCACCTCCCAGGTTCAAGCTATTCTTCTACCTCAGCCTCCCGAGTAGCTGGGATTACAGACATCCACCAACACACCTGGCTAATTTGGTATTTTTAGTAGAGATAGGATTTCTCCATGTTGGTCAGACTGGTCTTGAATTCCTGACCTCAGGTGATCCGCCCGCCTCGGCCTCCCAGAGTGCTGGGATTATAGGTGTGAGCCACTGCACCCAGCTGGATATTATTATCTATGGCAGTATTATGTATATTTTTGTATTTTGAGATCATGGTAACTGAAATGTATATTCCTAGTATTAATAAAATATAGCATTAAGTTATTACATATTTGTTACCCATTAATGCACCCTTGTTTCCCCCAACTCTCAATGATGACTCTAGTTTATAATGAAATCCAAGTCGCCAAACTAGAAATCTCTTATCTATCCAAGCAAAGGAACAAACTTTCTTCAATGTGTACTCTTTCCTGAGATAGTAGAGGAAGTTTTTCTCTTTCTGTCCAAAGCAAATCTGTCTGTTTGTACCCTGGAGTTCATGCCCTTTACTTTATAAAAGACTGAGTTACTTCTGGTAATTTCTTTCTCTTGACTTTTTGAAGCCTTAGTCTCCACTGGATCATTCCAGGCAGAGAAGCAGTATGCTTTATTAGCTATCATACCTTAAAATTTTCTATGGGCTGGGCTCAGTGGCTCACGCCTGTAATCCCAGCACTTTGGGAGGCCAAAGAGGCGGGTGGATCACCTGAAATCAGGAGTTCAAGACCAGCCTGGCAAACATGGTGAAACCCCATCTCTACTAAAAATACAAAGATCAGCCAGGTGGTGGTGGTGGTGGCAGGTGCCTGTAATCCCAGCTACCCAGGTGGCTGAGGCAGGAGAATCACTTGAACCCAGAAGGCAGAAGTTGCAGTGAACCAAGATCATGTCACTGCACTCCAGTCTGGGTGACAGAGCAAGACTCCATCTCAAAAAAACCGGAAAAAAAAAATACCAGAAAAACTTCCTGTGCACCACATTCTCACATCTCACATCTCTTTCTTTCTACCACCCTGTGTCTCTTCTTACCATTTATTGCCAAGCTTCTTGAAAGAGTTATCTATAAATGTCTCCACTTCTTTACTCTTCATTCTCCCTTTAATACCTGTCATTTTGGCATCCATATTCACCACTAAATCAAGTGGTTTCCTTGGTACCAGATACAGTGGGCACAATCTTTTCTTAACTTGGCCTCTTAGCTTCAGTTGACACAACTGACTAATCTTTCCTTTGGAAATATTTTCTTATCTTGTATTTCATGACATCCCACTCCCCTGATTTTCTTTCTATGTCTTTGGCCCCATGTTTCCATTTTCTATTCTAATTTCTCATTTTCAACTTAGCCTCTAAATGTTGGAGTTACTCAGGATTTAGTGTTGGACACTCCTTGTCTCCTATATTTTTATATTCTCATCTATTCCCATGGCTTCATGCCATCAATTAGCAGATGATAATTAGATTTTTGTCTTTGTGCAAGCTAGATCTCTCTTCTGAGTTCCAGACATGTATGTCTAACTACTTTGGTGACATCTTTTCTGTGATATATCACAGGCAGAAGAAATTCAACATCAACATGTCCAACTCTTGATTTTCTTCTTACATCTATTTCTCATCAAGTCCACCCCATCTCAGTAAATGGTACCACCGTCCTTCCAGTTTCTCAAGCCAGAAGCTTGGTAGCTGTATTAGATTTTCTTCTTGTTTACCTCTACAGTCCAGTTCATAACAAAGACATTTGTTTATACCTCCAAAACGTTGTTATCAACCCATCCACTTCTTTCCTTCTCCATTGCTTAGACTCCCTCAATCCAACCTACCATCATCTTTTGCCTATACTGTTGCAGTAGCCTTTTATTTATTTTTAATTTATTTTTACAAGTCAGGGTCTTACTTTGTCACCCAGGCTGGAGTGCAGTGGTATTATCATAGCTCACGATAGCCTCAAACTCTTGGGCTCAAGTGATCCTTCTGCCTCAGCTTCCTGAATAGCTGGAATTACAGGTATAAGCCACCATGCCTGGCTCTGCAGTAGTGTTCTTGCTGGTTTCTTTGCTTCTTCTTTTGCCCCCTTAAAACCTATCTTCATCCAAACACCAAGTGAATTAAAAAAATTATAAATTAGATTTTGTTATTCCTCTGCTCAGAACTCTTTAATGCTTTCCTGTTACATTTGGGGAAAATATCTAAATTACTTAACATGTTCAAAAAAGCTCTGCATGATTTTGTTCCTGCCTGGCTCTCCACCTTCATCTCCTGCCATTCTTTCTGCCCAGCCACACTGACCTTCCAGTTCCTTGAGCACAATAAGCTATTTCATTACTCAAGGACTTTTATTTATACCCTTTCTTTCCCCCCAGAACACTCTTCCTATTCTTCACCTAGTCAACTCCTACACATCCTTCAAGTCATGACTTAAATGTCATTTCCTCAAAGAATCTCCTCTGACTTCCTGACAGAACATAACTCTTATTATTGGTTTTGTTTGTTTGTTTTTATTTTTTGAGATGGAGTCTTTGAGATGGATTTCTGACCCCCAGCCTGGAGTGCAGTGGAGTAATCTTGGTTCACTGCAACGTCCTTCTCCCAGGTTCAAGCTATTCTCCTACCTCAGCCTCCAGAGTAACTGGGACTATAGGCACGCCACCATGCCCAGCTAATTTTTGTGTTTTTATTTATTTATTTATTTTAATGGCCAGCAGCCTATCGAGCTGAGAGCCTCAGGGGATGACAGCTTTCCAGGCTGAAGGCCATTTTTGTATTTTTAGTAGAGATGGGGTTTCGCCATGTTGGCCAGGCTGGTCTCCAAATCCTGATCTCAAGCAATATACCCATTTGACCTCCCAAAGTGCTGGGATTACCGGCATGAGCCACCATGCCTGGCCATATTGTTTTTAACTATATATTTTTATGTTTATTTTGTTTATTGTCTGTGCATTTTTTTAAGGCAGAAACCATGTCTATTTTGCTGGCTACTCTTCCCAGAGCCTACAGAGATACCCGGAATGTATGTGATGCTAAGTAAATATCAGTTGAATAAATGAATTATATGTGACAGGAATAATTCCAGGTGCTAGAGAAACAAAGAAAAGCATAAGAAGACATGGTCTCTGCCTTCATAGACAAGTAAACAGGCAATTATAACACACTGCGATAAGTGCCGCAGGGGTGAAATGGGAACCTATAAGACAGACACCTAAACAGGGTCACTTTGGCTGCACACAGGTAATAGATTGTGGATAGTGTTGATAGGGAGGGGCAAGAATAGAGGGGAAAGAGACTGATTAGGAGGTTATTGCAATAACTCAAGTCAGAGATACTGGTGGCCTAGACCACTTCAGGGGCAGTGGTTGAGGAGAGAAGTGACCAGGTCTGAGAGATGTTTATTTAGAAGTCAGAATCAGGAGGGCTTGGTGATGTGATTAGATGTAAGAGGTAAAATAGATGGAGGTGTCAAGGCTAGCAGTCAAGTTCTTGGCTTGGACAAATGAATGGGTAGTGCTGCTGTATTTGCTGTATTTGTAAGATGACGTTTGCACAGGTTGAATTTGAGATGCTTGCACCATATCTCATGGAGATGCTCTGTGGGTGTGAAGCTGAGGAGAGAGATCTGGTTGATGAGGTGAGACAGTTTCAGCATACAGAGAGTGGTTTCAGCATACAGACAATGGCTGAGGCAAGGAGAGTCCATGAAATCCCCAGGAGACATGCTTGGAGTGAGAAGAGAATTCCAGAGCCTATCAACTCTTAAGTGATGGGCAGAGGAAGAGAAACTTGAAATGACTCTGAAAGGAAACAGCTGGAGACATAAAAGGAAACCCCGGAGAGGGTAGTGTCCCTGGAGTCAGGAAGACAATTCCAGGTAATGGAGTAAATGTGCAAGGAGTGAGTCCCTGTCCTGCTCACCTCCAGGGCCATTCCAAACTCTTATCTGAGAAGTGTCTTGAGTTTTGCCACATTCAGCCTCTGGCAGTCTCCATCGCTCTCTGTGTGCTTGTGGAAAACATCGATGATACTGATGCTCCTTCTCAGAAGGCAGGGAGGCATCTTGTTTTGCCAACTGGAGTGCACCTGGAATGCACCACAAAATACCTAACTTGTTTCATTTTTCTGAATCTCTATTATCCCTTCTCTCTTCATCTCTTGGAGGTAAATTATAGTGTAAAGAGGCAACCTATTTGATTGTTTCTTATCTGACTCCTTTAGAGATTGTTCTTTGAGAACCAGGACCACGTCTTATCTATTTTTTATTTATCCAAGTGCCTCAAATATAGTAGAAGTTCAATAAATACCTGATGAATGGGTACAGAAACAAATGAGTGAACCGTGGTTTGAGTGGTATGTTGGATTAGGTCTGTGGTTCCCAAACTTTGCCGTACTGTGGAGTCTCCAGGGGGAGTTAGAGAAATAAAGACTCTAAGCTCCACCTCCAGAGAGAATAACTCTATAGGCCTGGGATAGAGTCCTAGACTCTGCATTTAAAAAGCTCCCCACTGATTCCTTTGCAGCCTCAAGAACCCTTGGCCACCTGACCTCGGCGATCTTTTGTGGCTAGAAGGTTTTGCAATGGCAATAATATTGAATTAACTGACCGAGCAGGCATTTCTTAATTTCCTTTGTGCCAATGCCGCACTGTGTTCTTGGAATGGGAGATGAATAAGAAACAGCTCCTTTCCTCAAGGAATTCAAAGCTTGGAGGAGGAGATGCAGTTATCTCAGTACAGTCTCATAATTTACAAGTAGTGGTGGCTGGGGACTAAGACAGGAGCTGTTCTTAGATGATGCCCTTCTTGAAGATGATAGAATATTTTTAAAACATGGGCAAAGTCCACTAGGATATTGTTCCTGTCATTCTAATTACAACTTGTCAGTGTTAAAAATGTCCTAGAATTCTCCAGAAAGTCAAAACTATATCTGCACAGTCTAATTGTCTATGTAAGAATACTAAGAAAGGAAAACATTTATAAAAACAGAAATAGAACTATTTGGGGACTTACCTAGATTGCCAAGAGAAATGGAGGAGTCAGTCCCGAGAGCTTATGGAATACTGGGCTTGGGGATCCTGGTGCTTATATAGGGGTTTTAATTATACCCTTTAACCTGACATCTTTTGCAGACAACACCCTTGGTGTCTAATAGAGTGATTCATTGCCAACCAAACCCCATTCCACCCATTTCTCCTCTCGGCGGGGCTTTTAAACTCAGCATTTCCTTGAATGCCACCCCATTCTGCATTTGTTCTGTGTCTACGGCCTGGCTTCTGAGGGACAGCTACGTCTCACATCCCTGTGAGGCCACAGTGCTGCCAGGATGTCTTGACTGTGCTGAAGTACTCTCAAGAAAAACCCTGTGAACCAAGAGTGACCTCATCTCCTGAAAGTAAAATAAGTCAGTTCATAACCTGAGCCATTTTAGTCCTGAACAAGTTCTCTTTCACTGTCTGTAATTGCACATTTTATTTGGTTATGTTGAGGGTGAAGTGCCCAGTTGCCTTAGATGTTGCTATACTAATGATATAAAAGAAAAACGTGGATCTGTCTTATTCCCCACCTGGCCTGTTCCCTTGGCTGGTGGTTCTGTGCCTCAGGACCCCTCTCCCGTGTCCGTCTGCTGTCAAAGCGTAAGATGTTTGCCCTGTGTGAGAGATAGCAACTTTTATTTTTGATGGTGATAGCAGCAAAATGTTGGACACAGGGGAGGATCTGTGGGCTGCAGAGTTGGTGGTCTGTTGAAACGTCACTGCTTGAAAATTAAAAACCATTTTCAATTTTACCAGCTTATAAATTGTTTCCTTGCTTCTGAAGAAATTATGTATAGATGGATGCACTCTGTCAAATCCTTTATGATAATAAAAATAATTTCCACTCACCTTTTAAAAATTTATCAGTTTTTAAGTTCCGGGGTACACGTGCAGGATGTACAGGTTTGTTACATAGGTAAATGTGTGCCATGGTGGATGGCTGCACAGGTCAACCCATCACTGAGATATTAAGCCCAGCTCCCATTAGCTGTTCTTCCTCACACCACTCCCTCACCACCTACCTTTACTGCAGACATTTTGTAGGATTCGCTCAGAGATAGCTGGTTCTATAATCTTGTTAATGGCTATGAGGTAAGCAGTACTGGAGAAATATCTAATAGTCTATGGATATGACAACAGATTGGAGAACTATAAAATCAGATAAGTGAATACAGACAAATGTATTTCCTGAGGAGTGTGGTAGCTTCTTTTTTGCTGCCCACCCTGATGTTGAGGGTAGCTCCACAGGAGACACCTTTCCTGCGTGGGGATACTGAGGCCACAGGCTGCTGCCGTCTCCCAAAGCAACACAAACCTGAATTCGAAATCCTTCTTAACGTCTCATTTGGTTTGTTTGTTTTTAAGTCTCCTACATGACTTCTAAAATTGTATGTAATAAGGATATTTCGAGCCTTTCCCAATGTCTGTAATAAAAATATGAAATGTCACTTCTCTTCAGTTTCTCTCCTGAACATCCCCATGGCCCTGGGCAGTTTATTTTCCTGGAGTGTCCAAAGTATATTATTTATTCAAAACAAAACAAAACAGCGTTTGTGAGGAGGTATTCCAGATACTTGACTCGATAATATTTCATCAGTTTTGAATTTGTGTAGGAAACTCTTTCATGCCCGTGTTCAGACAGCCCCAGGCATGGGTGACTCCTGGAGGAGGAGGAGGGAGTCTTTCTCCCCAGCTTGCACGCCACCCACCCTGGGTGACTCTGGAAGAGTTGGCTGCCCTGTGTGTCTAAAGGGCAGGGGCCTGATGAATGGGCTCCCTGTGGTCATGAGTTGCTGTCAAGGTGATTAATAAGAGTAATGGAGATAATTATAATTCTTGCTTTGAAAAGCCTTGCTTTTGAGAGGAATTGTCCGTGTGCAAATGTGTCCCCACCCTCTTGGTAAGTCGTTCTTGGCAGCCTGACCTCAGCCTCTGGTTTGCCTGTGGTCCCCAGGCTGCTGCTGCACCCCGTCTGCTGCCTTCCCTCCTGAGTTTGGCTCACCCGATTCCTGAGCCTTCTTGCTCTTCTCTCTTTCTCATTTTCTGAGGATCTCTCTCTGTTCTCTTTTCTGTCTTCCTTTTGTCTTCTCCTCCCTTTCAACGTTTCAGTCTCTTTCTGTTTCTCTTTGTCCCTTTCTTCCCATGCCTTTTCTTACCTCTGTCTCTTCTCCTTCTCTACTCCCACCCCATTTGTTCTAGACCTGAAGTCTCCATTCAGTTTGGTCTTCTCTTTCAGTCTTTTATCTAAAAATTTATTAGTTTCTATCAGGAAAAAATGAAAGCCAAGTAGATTGAAAATGAATACATCCAGTTCTTGCTATGAGAAGGGAAAGGGATGCTCACTGTGTGTCCACACCAGGAAACAGCCTTCCACAGTCACACAGCGGGGAGGCCTGCTTGGTACCCTGGCCCATGTTCTTTCCACTTTACCACCCACACTGCCTGAACAAACAGGACCTTTTCTGACCCAGAGTCCATGCCCAATGGTGATAGAATGACTTCTGTGGTGACACTCTTCTGGTAATGTGGTCTTTGCCCCTCAGCGTCAAGGTTTGTCTTGACACTACCTCGGAGGAGTTTCCTGGAAAGTGTCCACAGCCGTGGTTACAGATGAGAGGAGACTACCAGAGTCATTTGAAGGCACTGAGTTGTCTGTAGGAAAAGCTTGGTGATTGGAGGAGTCACTGCTGGGGGTGGCTACCCTGAGTGCCCATTTGGGCTTGGCTTGCTCTGCAACCTCAGGCATCTTACCAAATCTCTCTGAGCCTCAGCAGTGGGATCTAGTGGTCACCATTTCCAGGATGTGTCACAAGGATATTATGTGGCTCATGGAAGCACTGGATTATAATGTGTTTTAAGCTTATTCAAAGAAAAGCACTGTGCAAATCCCAGTTATTATGTGTATTATGAGGTTCAGCATGATTAATGCAAAGCATCTGTTCCATCTGAATGAGGCTTTTTAAAGTACACTGGGGCCAGTAATTACAGAAATGTAGGTTCCCCTAAACATGTTTGCAATTAGGAAGGGATGTAACTGAATGAGCTGGGACGTGGCAGGGGACTCTCAGATCCTTGACCTGTTCTTGGTCAGCTCAGTCAAGCTTTTCTTGATCAGAAAATGGAGAAAAGCAGAAAACTCTTGTCCCTTGTGTCTTTCTTAGAAGAAGACAATAAACTCAGTGGCCAAAGAATAATAGCATTTAACTGACCTTCCTTGTGTATCAGGATCTTTTTCTGAAACTATGATTGTTAAGGATTTCAAGTAAGACCCAAATCAGTATGGGGCATTATTCTCTTGTTTGTGATTAAAACATATGGAAGTAATTATAGATCTCAAAGTAATTTTTATCTACATACAAATAATACATACATTCCTGATCCTTGAAAAAATTAAAACATTACAGATAACATCTAAGACTTCTTTGACTCTATTGTCTCTCCTGATTCCCTTTTACTCTTCTCAGAGGTAATGAGCATTATTAGTTTGGTGTTTTTTGTTATTTATTTATATTGCATTTTAGGTTTTGGGGTACATGTGAAGAACATGCAGGATTGTTGCATAGGTACACACATGGCAGTGTGGTTTGCTGCGTTCCTCCCTGTCACCTATATCTGGCATTTCTCCCCGTGTTATCCCTCCCCACCTCCCCACCCCCCACTGTCCCTCCCTTAGTTCCCCCCCACAGACCTCAGTGTGTAGTGCTCCCCTCCGTGTGTCCACGTGTTCTCATTGTTCAACATCCTCTTATGAGTGAGAACATGCGGTGTTTGATTTTGTGTTCTTGTGTCAGTTTGCTGAGAATGATGGTTTCCAGGTTCATCCAAGTCCCTACAAAGGACACGCACTCATCGTTTCTTATGGCTGCATAGTATTCCATGGTGTATATGTGCCACGTTTTCCCTGTCCGGTCTCATCGATGGGCATTTGGGTTGGTTCCAGGTCTTTGCTATTGTAAACAGTGCCGCAATGAACATTCCTGTGCATATGTCCTTATAATAGAACGATTTATAATCATTTGAATATATACCCAGTAATGGGATTGCTGGGTCAAATGGAATTTCTATTTCTAGGTCCTTGAGGAATTGCCACAGTCTTCCACAATGGTTGAGCTAATTTACACTCCCACCAACAGTGTAAAAGTGTGGCCGATTAGGAGCAGCTCTGGATCGCATCTCCCAGCAAGAGCGCCGAGGGTGAGTGGACGCCGCATTTCTAGACGGACTTCTCTTGCCCACAGACCAGGAGATTCCTGGGCGGAGGAGCCCTGGGTCACCAGCACCGCTGTTTTGGCTGGCACGGCAGGTGTCCGCACAAGATACATGGTCTGGGCACCGTTTTGGTTTGGTATTTTTCCTTCTGAGCGTTTCCCACTTTAGAGGTAGAGAAAACCGAGGTGAACGTGGTATACGAGTCTCCACATAGTTTTCCCCCATGGTTTAGCCTCATTTCCTGGGCCAGAGTGTACGCTTCTTGAGACCAGAAACCACATGGACTTGATCTGATTCCATGCCACTCCTAGGCCTGGCGAAGAATCATGGAGGAGTGAGGGCAATGGTCAGGAACGTTGACTAAACCTCTGAGAAAAATTATCGTCCTGCAGTTTACTCAAGTAGAGCTAGTAACTCGCCTGGGCAGGTTTCAGATTCTGTGTTTCAAAACCACCTCGACCCACCCGGTGGTAACCAGAATATTCTTATGGCTTTTCAAAAAATGCCTGAGCTTTAAGTGTGATCCAAAGGGCTCAACAAAGAAGCATTGCTGCTGAGAGGCTTCCTGTTTGCCTCAGGCTCCCTGTCTCGGCCTCCAGGTATCCTCACCCTCATGCTCCACTTGCCCAGACATGGATCTAAAGGAAACTCTCGTCCATCTTTGCGGGGGCGCCTTCAGGGGCAGTTATGTGTTGTCCACCAGCCTCAGCACTGGCTCTGAAACATTCCCCAATTTCTCCTTCAGTAGTTTGTGGAGGTCGGGAAGAAATGTGTGTGATATTTCCTGGAGGTTCTTGACAATCCTAATGTTGTCATGAACCCTGCTGACCCCTTCAGGCGACATGTACACCCAGACACATATCGATAGTGATGGAAGAATTCCATCTTTTCTTCAAATTCTATTTTCTTTCCAAAAATGGTGTCTATTTTCCCCACTAGAATGTAGAAACATGAGGGCGAGACTTGGTCTGCTTTGTTCACCGCTTTATTCCCGACACCTAGAAACTGCTTACCAGGTGGCAGTCATGTAGTAAATATCTGTTGAAAAACAAATCAACAACAGTTCTACACTGTTTACAGGTGCCATGCCCAGCCAGGTCTGCACAGAGGTAGTTGGCAGGAGTTGGATGATGAAGCTTTACTCATGCCTTGGGCTGCACACTCTCCAGTTGTTTCACTGGAACAGGTCTTGTCTTCTCAATTATGTGAGCTACTCGGGGACAGAGATCAAATTTTGTTCTTCTTAACTACTTAACACTTGAAATGGGTCTAGGTTCCATTAGTGATTGTTTATCTATTTATTGTTCCATAAAAGGATTAGAGGCTGCCAATGGGGGAATCACAGTGTGTGGTCATTAACTGCTTATTGACTGACTGATTAGTGATGGCAAATCCTGATGAGGTCAAATTGACCCTAGAGACAGAGTGGATGTGGCTGTTGAAGCTGCATTTGGGTCTTTTATGTAGAATTCTGGGTTCTTCTTGCAGAGTGTGACGTCTGACTGGTTCCTGAATGTCCTTGGCTCTTTCTTTCACCATCCTAACATAGATTCTGACAAACATATTCCGGCACATTAAGAGTGGTTATAAAACTGGAAATATATCACTGTATATAAACCAAAGTATGTCTTTCCCCACTACTTTAGTCTTTGAGAGAGACTTGATTTTTCCCTTTTTAATGTATTTATAGCCTCTGCATATAGATTTGAAGCTCTTATCATACACAGTAAAGTGGTTAAATAAAAAGAAGTAGAAAATTAGAACTAGGGAAAAAGAAAATTCAGATTTGTCGATCATAAAGGTCAACATAATTGCTGGTATTACTCTTCAATCTTGGTTCAGGACTTTCTGGCAGCAATTCCCAAAGGAAAACACCATCAGTTAAGTGGCCTTCACAATGAGAAAGTAAGATAACTATGTATACTTTTTGTGGCAAAAGAGAGCATTTCTCAGAACGGAACTCTAAAAAGAATATCTCATGGGGGACTTCATACATTTGGGTATCTCATGATGAAATGGACAGAGTTCTCAACAGCATTTTGAAAGCCAAAGAAGTGGTGACTTTCACATGTGTATTTCTTATAGTTTTGACAAAAATTGAGCACATGAATGAGGAGGTGTTATTCAATGGGCATTAAAAAATTAAGGATGTGACTTCAATATGTAACTCAATGAAAGCTATTATGAATTGTAGATGAATGTGGTCCCTCTGTGTGGCTTTCTCGAGAGTTAGTTGGAGCCAGTGGTCGAGTTTAGGTTATCTGAGGAGTGAGGAGATTTATGTTTCATACTCAATCATCCATATTCCTCTAGCAGGAGTGTCAGGGTTGGCGTTTCTACATGGTGCTCCGTCAGCACTGTGGTGGAGTGTGGATCTTCCTGTGTTAAACCCAGAGGAGCAAGTGTCAGGCAGAATGACACGAAAATGGAAGTGCTAAGGAAGTCCTACCACCTTGTAAGAGACAGCTGCACTGCAGGGAGATGGGCCAGAAGGGCTGTCTTTCTCTTAATTACATAGTAGCATCCTGGACTTACTGAATTCACTGAGTCATTTGGAATGATGGAAAGCAGAGTGCACGTCGGTGTGGATCAGCCAGGCAAGTAGAATGAGTATTAGATTTAATTACTGGGTGATTCTGATTGGTGGTGGGAACTAGCCTCCGCCTACACTGTTTGAAGGCTTTGATCAGGGAACACTATTCAGTACACTGGGATCTTCAATGGGTCCCTGAGAGTTCCTGCAGCAAAGGGTGTAGTCACTGACTCAGCATGAGATCTCCCCAGCCACAGCTGGGCTAGAAGGAAAAGGTGGCCTTTGTGAAGCTGTTTTCGTTAGACTACTGCTTTTGTGTCATGGATCCAGATTTGAATGCCCTCCTGATGATCAAACAGTGAAGTAATATGTGGATGTATCCTGTGCCCAGAGGGCCAAAATCTGAGATGTAGAAGAAGCTAAGGCTGGAAGCTTGGGAAGCCTGTGGATGCCTTGCTGCTTTTCCTCCAAGCACCCACCTCCACCCCCACCCTACACACGCACCGGGGATGCTAAGTGACCTCGGCGAGTTGAGCCCCTTCTTTGGGGCTCACTCAGCCTTTCTGCCAACTATTGGCAGACTTCTTGTTCTGATGTTAGGAATCCCTAGAAAAGGGCTCCTAACCTACTTTTAGGAGTAGTTGGTGAACTTCTTGAGATTTTGTGCAACATTTTAAGCGCATACACAAAATGAAGCACAGAGGAGTTAAGGAACTTGCCCACAGACACACTGTAAGTGACTGGCAGATTCAGAATTGATTCTGATTTGGGCATAGTCTGACTCCTGAACCTGTGTTCTTAACCGCTACTCCATTCTGCCTTTCTCATTTCCCCACTTCTTAGATTCTTGTCTCTTGACATTTTGAGGAGGAATCATGAAATATCTATTTGCCATTGACATCATAGCCAGTAGAAGTAATGCACTTTGAATGGTATAGGCTTGCCTTAAAGGTAGACACTGAGTGCTTTGTGGGGCATTGATCTGCAAGGGTTGATCCTCCCAACCTTGCTGTCCTAGGGTTTGGTAATCAATCATGGAAACATGCCACCTTTTTTTTTTTTTGAGACAGGGCCTCACTCTGTCACCCAGGTTGGAGTGCAGTGGTGCAATCACGGTCCACTACAGCCTTAACCCCCTGGGCTTAAGCTACCCTCTGGTCTCAGCCTCTGAAGTAGCTGGGACTACAGGCTTGCACTAGCAGGCCTGACTAATTTTTGTATTTTCTGCCCACCTCAGCCTGGGAATTATAGGCATGAACCACTGCAGCTGGCTGGAAATATGCCACTTTCTCAGGGAGAAACATGCCATTTTTTCAGAGATCTTCTATGATCCTCAGATTAAATTAGGTCTCCCTATTAGTTTATTTTCTCATAGCACTTGTTGACATTTGTACCTATGCACTGCTTTTGTGCTGATTTTTTAGATGACTCTCTTCCCCCATCAGACTGTACACTCTATGAGGTCAAGAATTGTCTATCTTGTTAATCACCATATACCCTGTATACACAGTTTAGTAGGTGGTCAATTGTTGAATTAAGAGATGAATAAAGTGTCTCTCATATTTGGTACTATTCCAGGTTCAGTGTTTAATAGCAAACAGATACATATTGAGCACCTACTCATGCCAGGTGGTTTGCTGGGCACTTTTATATATATTATTCCACTTATTCTTTTTAAACATATTTTCTTATTGAAGAATATTCAGATCATAAGTGTATAACTTGATAAATTATTACAAAGTCAACACTTCCATGTAACCACTGACCAAATCAAGAAATAGAGCATTAATTAACACCCCAAGGTCCCTATGTTATACCCCCGCCCTCCTCTCTAGTGGTACCATTATCCTGACTTTTAATACCATAGATTAACATTTGGTTTTAGTTTTTGTTTTTGAACTTTATATAAATGCAGCCACTCAGTATGAAGGCTTTTGTACTGGCTTAATTTTGTCAACATTATGCTTGTGACATTCTTCTATGTCTCATTGCTGTATAATAGTTCATTGTATGAATATAGCTCAATTTGCTGTTGTTCATTTTCAGTTAGTAGATCTTTGTATTGTCTTCTCCTTTGGGCTGTAACAAACCATGCTGCAATGGATATTTTTCAACATGTCTTTTGGTGCATTTCTGTTGAATTGTCTACCTGGGCTGGAGTTACTTAGTCATGGAGTTGGCATATGTTTAGCTTTGGAGATACTGCCCTACAGTTCTCCAAGATGACTATTATATCAATTTATTCTCCTACTGCTAGTGTGAAAGTTCTAGCTGCTCTTCATCTTTGCACGCACTTGACATTATTGCTTGTAGATTTCAGACATTTGATAGGTATGGGTGGTTCTCACCCTGATTTAATTTGCAATTATCTGATATCTGATGCGGTTGAGTATCTTTTTTATTGGACTTAAAAATATCTTCTTTTATGTCTTTTCTTTTTTTCAGAAAACAGATTGCCTTTTACGTATTGACTTATAGGCATATGTTGTATCTTCTCCCTACTAGCTCTATTTCTTTTTAATTCTTTGCAATAACTGTGAGTTATAATGACGTTTTATACAGGCAGATACTGAGGTCACAGAAGTTAAGTCATTTGCTCAAGGACACTTGGTGGTATTAGGGTATAAAAATTATTCCTTCTCTTCAGTGGCTTATAATCTATTTGGTTGGGGAAATAATGCTGAGAACAATTAGTGTGTAATATTAGCTAGTAAGTATTAAAGTATTAATCTGGGTGGTGCAGACTATGAATGATATAATAGTTAAAGGATCAGTGTGAGCTTTCTAGTGGAGGTCAGATTTAGTCTAAGGCTTGAAGGATAGATATAATTGAGGAAGCAGAGAGGAAATTAAAAAAAAAACATTTCAGGGAGGGTGACCACAATAGCAGAGACACGGAGATGGAACTAACACTATTACTAACAACTTTCCTTTGAATAGCTCTTTGCAAAACTTTCCACCTGTCTTATGCAGGGACGTGAGTACAGGGACCATCACTGTTCTATTCATTCAGGTATGTCCAGTGTACACTGTGGTGCTGGCACACGACCAGTGCTTAATAAATCTGTTCAAATAAAATGAATGAATGAGTGAATTCAATCCCAATAGTGCCCCCTGTAAACTTAGTAGGATAGAATTTAAATGATTAAGGTGAGGGTTAAAAGTTAAAAGACAATTAGATGACCAACCTATGGCTTCTGAAAGATTTCTACAGAAACTAGTGGTAAATTGTAATTAGAGAGATGATTACAGAGAATCTGATCAGTTTAAACTTGATGTGGCATGTAGAAAAGCATAAAGTGTCACTGAGAGGTCTTGAACCGAGGGAGGTGAAAAGGTGCAAATGGTGTTTTGCAAAATTCTTGAGTGATGGAATGGGGACTGGACAGGAAGCAGGGGGATAGCTAAGCAGAGGCTGTTGCAAGGATATAGGCACTCATTTATGTATTCAACAAACATTTATTGAAACAGTAGAATATATCTGGCACTAAACTTCATGCTAATGAAGAATAAGAATAGCAAGATGTGTAAGTTGTGAGCCTCGCCATCAAGGAGTTTATAGTCTAAGAGAAGAGCTTAGACAAGCACGCAAATAATTATAACTCAATAAATAATGATTTTTTTAAAAGGCATAAAGACTATGGAGTTCAGAGGAGGATAAGATCTGCTCTAGCCAGGGCATCAGGAAGGATTCAAGTAGTACTCTGGAACCACGTCCTGCCTGCTTCTGCCTCCCTGCTCCCCCGTCTCCTCTCTATCACGTTACCTTCTGTTGTTACCCAGAATTATCTTGTTTATTTATTGTTGTTTGTCTCTCCCTTCCTTCGGTAGAATACAAGCTCCAAGATGATGAGCCAACATGTTTTGGACACTGCTATATCCCTAATGGTTCACCTAATATCTGGCACTAACATGGATTAAAAAAAAAAATTGAAATGAATACATAAAATGTCATCAGCATTAGATCCCATAAGAACAGGATTTGGTCATTCAGGAAAAGTTGTGGGGAGAGATGTTATTTTAGGTGGAGGGTACGTGAAATCCTACAGGGAATAGAGAATGAAAGATGGATCTAGAATATGGGCTTAAGAAAAACTACTGAGATAACGGTAGATTAGATATGAAGAATGAGCCGAGGCAAATGATGATTCCAAAGTTTATGCCTTTGAAACGTGATAGAACAAAGATAGAATTACAGTAGGAAGGAAATGGAGAAGAAAAGCCAGTTTGTCTGGAAATGGTTTACATTAGAAGGCGTTGTATCTGTGAGCATTTGTAGAGACTGGATTGAAGTGCACAGTCAGGTTTGAGCAAGGTGAGTTGAGACTCATCAGTGTGAAAGAGATAATCGTAACTTGAACCAAGCATGGGTTCTCATGAGGAGAAAGTTCATAAAAAGAAGAGTCCTTGGAAAGGGCCCACGGTCTTGGGAACTGGATGACAGGAACTAACTAGGGAGATGGGGAAAGTCCAGTGAAGGGAGTATATCAGGAAAGACAGTCATTGGTGTCTGCTGTCCAGAACTGTGGAAGTTGGAGGTCTTTAGGCTTATTGGATGGAGGGCAACATCACCTTCAAAGGAATACTTCTTGAAGGATGATGGAAAAATAAATGTTCAGCTAACTTTTCTTTTTCATGACCACCAATTCTATTAGGGCTGATTGCTAGAATGCTAAGAGAATGTTTAAAAACTGTTGCTATTAAGTTTTTTTATTTTTTCAGTTAAGAAAATAAAATATGCTTAGTACAGAAAATTTTGATTTCTTTTTCTATTTTAGTAGAGATTAGATCTCACTATGTTGCCCAGGCTGGTCTCTAACTCCTGAGCTCAAGTGGTCTTCCCATCTTGGCTTCCTAAAGTGCTGGCATTACAGGCATGAGCCACTGCCCATTAATTTTTTTTTTTTTTAAAAAGAATGAAAGAGAGAAAGGAAGAGGAAGAGATTTTAGAAAAAGAGAGAAAAGGAGAAAGAAAGAAACAGCAAAAGAAAGAAAAAATGAAAGAGAAAGAAAGAGGAAGAGATTTTAGAAAAAG
>CAUYQU010098505.1:0-12702 GCA_963574635.1 Cheracebus regulus
GCTCACTGCAACATCTGCCTCCTGGCTTCAAGCAATTCTCCTGCCTCAGCCTCCCGAGTAGCTGGGACTATAGGCGCACGCCACCACGCCCAGGTAATTTTTGTATTTTTAGTAGAGACAAGGTTTCATCTCCTGACCTTGTGATCTGCCTATCTCAGCCTCTCAAAGTGCTGGGAGTACAGGTGTGAGCCACTGTGCTTGGCCAATCGTACATTTTAAAATAACGAAAAGTATAATTGGATTGTTTGTAACTCAAAGAATAATGCTTAAGGGGATGGATATCCCATTTTCCATGATATGACTGTCACACATTGCATGCCTGTATCAAAACAGCTCATGTATCCCATAAATATATATACCTACTAAGTACCCACAAACATTAAAAAGAAAATTTAAAAAGAAGCCAGTTTGACTGGAGAGTAAGAACAAGGGGAAGAACACTAGGAAATAAAGTCAAAGATCATGTAGGGCTCCACAGCCCACTATATAGATTGAGTTGTTCCTTTTCTTTTTTTTTGAGAGACAGAAGGAAAATATTGCAAAGTATTAAGCAATAAAGCAATTTGATGTTTATATTTTAACAGGATCACATGACTGTTATGTGTTCATCCAATAATTTTATTGCTTCCCTTAATACATAGCTATACGTTATTTCCCAGTTTCCCTTGCTAGATAGAACCATGCAACTGACTGCTGGCCATAAAGAAGTAGTCAGAAATGATGCTATTCTACTTCCAGTCCCAGCCCATGAGAAAACACATGCACACTCTCTGCCAGATGCAAAGAATCCAATAAGAAATTAATTCCACATTGTAGAGAAAGGTGGATCCACTATGTGGAAGAATTCTGGGTCCCTGAATGATCATGTGGATCAGAGCTCCTTCACCTACCCACTGTCAGGTTAGAAAATGATAAACACTTATTGCTCTAAGCCTCTGAGACTTTGGAGTTGTTTGCCAAAGCAGTTAGTGTCATGACTAACATAGGAGGCTACTGCAACTATCCAAGTCTACTAACGTGCTGGTTTGGATCAGAGTGTTAACAATAGTAGAAGCAGTTAGACTCTTGACACAGCTTGAAAAATGAACCAGTAGGACGACAGACAGACTGCACTTGGAACGTGAAATTAAAAGCAGAGTTGAAGGTAACTCCAAGTCTTTTGGCCTGCACAGCTATCTGCATTTACCTGACCTAGGGAAGATTCTGAGAGGATCCAGCTTTGGAAATAATTGAGAGCTAAATTTAAGAAATGAAAGGTTCTGTCCAGGTGGACTGGCTCCCATATCTGTAATCCCAGCAATTTGGGAGGCTGAGGTGGGCGGTCACTTGAGGTCAGGAGTTTGAGACCAGCCTGGCCAACATGATGAAACCCCGTATCTACTAAAAATATCAAAAAAAAAAAAAAATTACCCAGAAGTGGTGGCACATGCCTGTAACCCCAGCTACTCAGGAGGCTGAGGCAGGAGAATCGCTTAAACCCAGGGTAGAGGTTGCAGTGCACTGAGATAGCACCACTACACTCCAGCCTAGGTGACAGAACCAGACTGTGTCTCACAAAAAAAGGGAGGGGAGGAGAGGGGAGGGAAGTGGAAGATTTGAGATCTAGCTGCAAATGTCATATAGGCAAATGGATATACAATACTGTAGTTTAGGGGCAAGGTCTGGAGATATAAATTTTGGAGTTGTCAGAATAATTTATTTAAGCCACAAGACTGTGTGAGGTCTCCAAGGGGGCTGGTATAGATAAAGAAAAGCACCCCAGGGGTATTCCAATTTTCAAAGTCTAGGGAGATATTTTTAAGTACCAAGCAGGTAAATTAGTAAGGCAAGCCAGTGAGGTAAGAGGAAACTAAGACAGAATGGACACCAAATAAAGAATTTCAAAGATAATAGAGTAATTAACTGCATAGCCCCTGTGGTAGATCACCTAAGAATATTATCATCCTTTTCTAAAGATGAGAAGGATGCACAACTTAAAAAAATGAATATTAATAAATTTTTGATGACTTCACACTACAGCTAAGATTTTCTTCAAGCAGTGAAATAACAGAGTTCCATGAGGGACACACTAGTAAAGAATTATGCTTAAGGGAAGTGATCAAATGAAATTTGCTTTAAAAACTATTCTTTAATTAAATGGTAGTGTCATCAATCCCCAGAAGCAAAACATATTATGATTATCTAAATGGCAGGAAAAAAATTGCTTATTTGTGGGGAAGGAAGTTAGGGGATTCACAAAGTTCTCAATTTTAAGCACTGAGATTTATAACCTCAGAAATTTTCTTTATTGTGATGTATAATATTTTACCGTTTTAAAGGACAATTATTTCTTAAAACATTGGCTGCTTGAAACTTTAAGCAACACTGAATTTTACGTAAGTAGGTAATAATTATTTCCTTCACATCACTGTCATCCCAAATAGCTACAACAATTAAACCTTCCCGTCTTTACATACTTCCAATTTCTCTTCCTTAATTCTTTTTAATATGTTGAAAATATGACCCTGAGTATTAAACTGAAAAATTTGTCTGAAACTAATACAAAGAAAGAATAAACTAGCATTGACAAAATCTTGATAAATGTTATTTAGAAGAATTATCTATTTATGTACACACAAAGACACAAAGAATATGAAGAACTGACAAATACTGATGAAAGACAAAATTAATTCAACAAAAAATAAACACACAAAAATAAAACACGGTAAGAAAAACTATGAACATATCTGAACAATAAGACCAAGTACTAGGATATAGTTATAGATATTATAGGTATTATTATAATTTACTAAAATTATCAAATTGGGCCCAAGTTAAGCCTCAATTTGCTGATGACCAACAAATCCTCCAAAGGACTGAAAATTAAATCTTTAATTTCCATATGTGTCTTGGATCTTCATACGAGGGCCACCATGTGGTACAGTGGATGACAACTTCAACTGCCTCCCTAAAATAAACGCAAGAATGGGTTGCATTACAAAAATATATGCGCCCAACAATGAAATTAACTGGAAGGGGCATATGCAAAAGAAATTTAGAAGGAATTTGGGGAGCAAACCAAATCAAGCCAGGCATGGTGACTCACACCTGTAATCCCAGCACTTTGGAAAGCCGAGATGGGTGGATCACTTGAGGTCTGGAGTTAAAGACCAGCCTGACCAACATGGTGAAACCCCATCTCTACTAAAATTGCAAAAATTAGCTGAGCATGGTGGTGGGCACCTGTGATCCCAGCTACTTCGGAGGCTGAGGCAGGACATTCACTGGAACCTGAGGGGCAGAGGTTGCAGTGAGCCGAGATGGCACCACTGCACTCCAGCCTGGGTCACAAAGCAAGACTGTCTCAAAAAAAAAAAAAAAAACAGTACTAAAAATACAAGGGTCGTGGCCAGGCTTGGTGGCTCACGCCTGTAATCTCAGCACTTTGGGAGGCTGAGGCAGGCAGATCACCTGAGGTCAGGAGTTCAAGATCAGCCTAGCCAACATGGTGAAACCCGTTGTGAAACTCTACTAAAAATACAAAAATTAGCCAAGCATGGTGGCACATACCAGTAGTCTCAACTACTCAGGAGGCTGAGGCACGATAATTCTTCGAACTCTACAGGCAGAGGTTCGAGTGAGCCAAAATTGCACTGCTGCACTCTAGCCTGGGTGACAGAGTGAGACTGTTGGAGAGGAGAGGGGAAAGGAAGGGAGGGAAGTGGGGAGGGAGGGGAAAGGAGAGCTGAGGGGAGGGGAGAGGGGAGGGGAAGGGGAGGGAGAGGAGGAGGTGGGGAGAAGGGTCTTGAGAATTCACTGTTTGTGTGCTGCCTCCAAGTTAACACCTGTCTTCACTGTGCTGTCTATGGTTGCAAATTCCTTGGAGATGAGAACTCTGCTATTTTAATTATGTACAGTGCCTAGCATGGCATCTTGCAGAGACAGAGATTTTCAAATGGCAAAAAACATTCACTCATCTATAAAAGTTCTCTGACAAAATGGTGATAGAGTGCCACCTCTAAGCTGCAGAGGTTTCTTTCCTCATTGTTCACAGCTGTGTGGATTGCACGATGTTCCTTCATTGTCACCCACTGAGAGTAAATGGAATGGAGAGAGAAAGACCTTGAAATTAGCATTTCTCCTTGCAGACCTTTAGAAAACTGCCACTAAATGTTCTAACCACCAGTCTATTATACAGCTTTAAGCATAGGTTGTAGGGTCTTATAATACTTGCCTCACAAATTAAATAAAGTTGAACTAATGTGCAGAGTTGACCCAAAGATAGTAAAGCTCATTTTTTAGTACCTATGTAATAGTCATCATACATTTTATACTTAATTGAAATGCATTATAACTCAGTTGGGTAGATAATATTCAACTCATTCTAGCTTTGAGATATTGAATATTTCTAAAATACTTTTTCTGGTGTGGACATATCTAGTGAATAGAACAGCCATACTCAAACCTCAAAACTATGTTCATTCTATAATATCCAATATTGTTCTCTATCTTCCATATTATTTTTATTCAGAAATTTAAAGCAATGCTTATTAAATTAATGGATACTTTTTTAAAATTAGAGCCTGATATAAGTCCATGTTCCTTTCACAATTCAACACTACTTTAAAGCTTCCAGTTGATATTCCATTTAGAAATTTAAAGTAATGCTTATAAAATAATCCTTTTTCACAACTATAGCATGACATAAAATTATGCATCTAAAATATGAATGCAGAAATAACAAACTTTAGAATGCATTAGAAAAGGTGACAACTTGGAGATGTTTTATCCAGAAAAAGTAAGAATCTCTTCTAGAACAATACACAGTAAGATGTAAATTCAAGATCTCCTTCTTACTAACAAATGTTAAACAACAGTCACAATAGGACACTGATATCGGTAATAAAAATAATACAGATATACAAATTAGTTTATTTAAAATGTTTATATAAATATTTCTGGACTAAAAATAAACACCAAAATGTGAATGCATATTCCACTGATATATTTGTTTTTGTGTGTGTATGTGATCAATTGTATAAGCTACAAGTACAGTAATTTACCTTAGAGATTTAGAAAACAGCTAAAACTGGCATAAATAAGCATAAGATGGGATGTGTTTAATGCACATTAGGAATGCTAGTGCTCAAACCTGGTTAACACCACCACAGGATTTGAAATTCAAAGGTGTTAAAGTAAAATGGATTATAAAATCAAACTAGGTATCAAGTTCCAAAATATTGAGAATAACTGGTCTATTGAATACAGGCTTAACATTGACATGAGGTGAATAATAATGAAGTTAAAGCTTTTGATCTGTAAGATATGTCATTTCTGAAATATTATTTCACCAAACTAGAGAAAAGAAATGAATTGTTCCTTTTTCTTCCAATATCATAACTGTCTCAGAAGATTCTCTTCACAGCTACCAAATTTTGCTTTTTATAATTCTGAGATCATTTTGAAATGCAGATACATTTTCTAATGTGAATTGTTAAGAAATAATGGACTCTTAACAATGTAATCTGCTGTTCAATTTAAAAAGTTTTAGGTCTCATTTCAATTCATTGTGAGCCTCAGATTATCTATTACCATAAAAGCAAAAATCTGTCCAGGATTTTCTCATGTGTTTTGTGTTTATAAACTTTCAGCCTGTAGAAACTATTTTAGACCTTGAGCTTTGTAGTGACTAAGGAATAATTGTTAAAGAAATAATTTAAATATAATAGATGTATAATAATTCAGCTTTTTAATGGAGCGATATGTATCGTGCAATTCCATTTTCTGGATAACACAGACCAGGTTCCATAACTAATCCCCCAACCAAAAACAAATTGAAATGCCACATGAAATTTATTTTTTAATGTCTTTAAATGTCTATAGCCAGCTAGCAAGAAAAGTAAGGAATATTCAGATGTCAAAAATTAAGTAAGGAAAGAAACCCATCAAGGTAAACAGCGAATTTAAAACAGATCATTTCTCAAAGGCAGTCAATTTTTAAATTTGGTAATTTTAAGCTTTGGAATTTTTCATGACTTTAAAGGTACAGGAACAGATAACAATGCCCAAGGCATGGCCAATGAAGGAGTTTAACAGAAGGAGAGAAGTAAAAAAAAAAAAAAAAAAAAAAAAAGATATAGAAAATATTTGAAGGAATAATGACTTCAAGTTCCTAAAACATCTGGAAAATTCCCCTCCACAAATTCAGAATCCTCACAAATATCAAGCAAGATTAAAAAGAGAAATGTACATCATAACGAAACTGCCAAAAAACAATGAAAAAGTGAAATCCTAAATAAAGCAAGAGAAAAGCAGACATCACATGTAAAGGAATTATAATGACACTGACAGCCAATTTATCCTGTGCAACAATGGAAACCAGAAGAAAGTGGAATTATATGCACACTGAGACAAATTAGATTTAAGAGTTCTAAACCTAACGAAAACAAATTAATCAAAGCTATTAAGGTATATCTAAAATAAGCTGTATTAATTTAATGTATGCAATTCAGTGAACTTTGATAGATTATTACAACTGTGAACCACTGCCATAACCAAAATACAGACTATTTTATCACCCCAAAAGCTACCTCAAGCCCTTTTACATTACGTACCACTCTCCACCACTGGTACCAGACAATTGCTGCTATATATTTTTGACAGTCCAACATTTTCTGCACTTTTTTTTTTTTTACATGAATGGCATCAGACAGTATCCATTTCTTGTGTCTTGATTCTTTTACTTAGCAAAATACTTCTGAGATTGATGCATGTTGTATTATGAATCAATAGTTAATTCTTTATTTCTGAGTACCATTCAATTGTATAGATATACCACAGTTCACTTAACCAGTCACAGATATTTGTGTCCACTTTTCGGCTATTTGGCATAACGCAGTTATTAACATTCATCTTTGTGCAGATCCATGCTTTCATTTCATACCTAGATTGAAATGCCTGGATCATATGAAAGATTATGTGTACTTCTTAAAATGTGACAATCTTCCAAAGTAATCTGAAGTGTAGGAGAGTTCCTGTGGCTTCATATTCTCACCAATATTTGTATTCCCAGTAGTTTTACCATAAATATTCTAATTATATGTCGTGTTATGTTACTGTGATTTGTACTTTTATTTTCCCATGATGTAGAGCAACTTTTCATGTCTTATTGACCACTGTTTCCTAAAGTATCTGTTCAAATATTTTGTCATTTTTAAATTGGGTAGTTTGTCTTATTTTTTAATTAGAAGAGTCTTTCTATATATTCTGCATACAAGTCCTTTGTCAAAAATATGTACTGCAAATATGTTTATTCAATTTATGACTTGACTTTCATTTTCTTAATGGTGTTCTTTGTAGAGTAAAAATGTAATTTTAACAAGTTCTGATTTATCAATTTTTTTCTTTTATGAGCCATGGTGTACCTATGCAACAATCCTGCATGTTCTTCACATGTAGCCCAGAACCTAAAGTGCAATCAAATATATATATATTTTTTAAAAAAAGAAAAATTTCCTACTCAAAGTTGCCAAAAGATTTTAACCTATGTTTCCTTCTAGAAGTCTTACTTTGTAACTTTCCCGTTTATGTCTATATTTCAACTCAAGTTAATTTTTGTGTGAAAGGTAACGGAATGATTGATGTTCAATTTTTTTCCATTCAGACATTCATTTGCTTTGGCATGATTTGTTGAAAAGACATTTCTTTCATCTTGTTACAGTCCAGCCCAAATGAAAGTACAAAAGCATTCCTAAAACCCACAGCTCATAAAAACATACCATTGCAAATGCCACATCCACAAGTATCTGAAGCTCTCCCTCCTCATGGATGTATCACTCATTATCCTCTTATCAAAAATTCCAACCTTTAATATGCCTTAACAGGTAAGGAAGTGCTTTTTCCTGTTTGGTTTAGGCTAATACAAAGCACTGTAACAAACAAACGTAATAAATTTCAGTTGGCTTAACTAAAAATGGTCTATTTTTTATTCATTTTACACTCCACCTGAATGACCACCAATTCCTAGGTTACTTCCACCTGGAGGTCCTGCCATAGGACCTCAACTAAAGAACCTCATAGAACTTCGTGGTTCCACCATGCCATAAACCTCAACTATAGAACCTCATGGTTCCATCATGCCATAAACCTCAACTATAGAACCTCATGATTTCACCATGCCATAGAACCTCAACTATAGAACCTCATGGCTTCACCATGCCATAACACTCAACTATAGAACCTCATGGTTCCAACATACCATGGAAGTTCAATTATAAAAGCTCATGATTCCATCATGCCATAGAACCTCAACTATAGAAACTTATGATTCTACCATGCCATAGAACCTCAACTACAGAACCTCATGATTCCACCATGCCATAGAACCTCAACTACAGAATATAGAACCTCATGGTTCTACAATGCCATAGAACCTCATGGTTGCAACATGCCATAGAACCTCAACCTCATAGAATCTGTTGCTGGATCTTGTGCATCTATCTAGAATCTGCGGAAGTGAAAGAATGGAGATTCGCAAGAGGTTTTAATGGGGCACACATACCTTCGCAAGATTCACTTACATAGCCTGGCATAATTACAAAGGAAGCTGGAAATTATTACATTATAGAGTGCCCATGAAGTAGATAAAATAGTTTTGGGGAACACATAGAATACAATAGGCTCTGTAAGTTTTCACAAGCACACATAGTTGTGCCATCTGCAGCACAATCAAGATATAGGACAGCAGAATTACCCCCCAAAAATTCCCCTTTCCTCTTCACAGTCAGTTCCTCTGTCCCCACTCCCACCTCTAACTCCTGGCAACTATAGACCTACTTTCTGTCTTTCTAGTTTTGTCTTTTCCAAAATATCAGATAAATGGAATCACAACATGTAGCCTTTGGGGGCAGGCTTCTTTCACTCAATTTAGTATGTGTGAGATTCAACCATGTTATTCTGTGTATTAGCAGTTTGTTCCCTTTGGCCGCTGAGATATACTCCATGACATAGGACACTAAAAGTCCAATTCTTTATTTTGTTTTGAGATGGAGTCTCCCTCTGTCACCCAGGGCAGAGTACAGTGGCCTGATTTCGGCTCACTGCAACCTTCACCTCCTGGGTTCAAGCGATTCTCCTGCCTCAACCTCCCCAGTAGCTAGGATTATAGGCATGTGCCACCAGGCCCAGCTAATTTTTGAATTTTTAGAAGAGACAGGGTTCACCACATTGGCCAGGCTGGTCTCAAACTTCTGACCTCGTGATCCACCTGTCTTGGCCTCCCAAAGTGCTGGGATTACAGGCGTGAGCCACTGCGCCCAGTCCAAAAGTCCAGTTCACAAAGAAAAATATAGATAAATTTGGCTTCAAAATTAAGAACTCCTGCTCTATGAAAGACACTCTCAAGAGATGAGATGAAAAGAAAAGCCACAACTGGCTGGGTGCAGTGGCTCACGCCTCTAATCCCAGCACTCTGGGAGGCTGACATGCGTAGATCACTTGAGGTCAGGGGCTCAAGACCAGACCAGCCAACATATAATAAAACCCCATCTCTACTTAAAATACAAAATTAGCTGGGCATGGTAGCACATGCCTGTAGTCCCAGCTACCTGGGAAGCTGAGGCAGGAGAATCACTTGAACACAGGAACAGAGTGAACGTGGGGATCATGCTATGTGGAACATCTTTAACCCAGTGCCAATAGCAAGGAAGACCATTGAGGATGGTGAACAACTTGAAGATCTCAATGAAGTGGCCAAACTGTTCAACATTCATGAACACTGAAGCCCACAGTGGAACAGACAAGCATTTCATTGTTCCTGCGAGTGGGTTGCATCGGTAAAAGAGCATTTTTTTTTTTAATACAGCAAATTTTCTCTGTGTGTATGAATGTGGATAATCAAGTCTCTTGTGAATATTTTGAACCATGTAGGCAAATTCTTAATTTTCACATCATGAAAAAAAATCTGATTCTTCTAAAAAAAATTAAACAGTTAGGAATTAGGCATTAAAGATTAAACAACAAAACGCTCAACAGAAATAAAAATGACAGTAAAACTTACAGGTGACCAAGATAACATTTCACAAACAATTCTTGTTTGTAATAACTACCTCACAGCAAAGCAAGTCAACTAATCTATATAAACTATAGTTTCTCCTGCTTTAAAATTGGACCGTTAATAGTGACCTGAGACTCATCATTCAAACTTAACAAAAAACCTGCTAAAACACATGAAATGTCAAAAACTACATAAATATCATAATTAAGTTGCTTCATATCATTTGCGGAATGTGGTGGCATATAAATTAATTAATTATATGTAAGTATTAACAAGAATTAGTCTGTAGAATTATCTAGTCAATTCTCATACCAGAGTCTCAGGCTCTTAACACTGATTGGAAAACCACTTTTGGACATGGCTTGATATACAGTATCCTTGCCTTTAAATCACTGAGTGAGCTTGTTGTGGAGACAAATGTCCAACACACAAAAACAGACAAACTCATTTCACTTCATGACTGGACAATCTGAACACGGGTGGGCAAGTGAGGTCAAAACGTGGCTGAACCTTGGCACTATCTTTGCCACATTGGTTTTCAGCTCAGGTTTCATAAGAAAGAACATTTATTTTTTATTGCTTCATCTCAGCGTCTCAAACCCTAGAGTGCAACATTTCTAGAGATTTCTGCACAGCAAGGAGGATCTTTTCCCACACAAAAGCAATGTCTCAAACTTTTGCTGCTGTTGTTCTGACAAATTCCTTTTATTTTTTTTCTCCTTCAGAGACCAATGCTAAACTAGAGGGTAGCTTATTTAAACACTTTTTACTCACCTTATTAATAATTAGTGGAAATGATCTGGCACTGCTCTCAAAGGAAATTCTATTTGTGTTGGGCAACAGCATGCCGTACAGTTTAAATGCAACGTTTAAGCATTTCAGCCTTGATGCTTAAGTAACCACAGGAGTTACATTTTAAAACTTATGCTAGCATAATGAAGTAAAAGAGAAGTGCAATATCTGAGTTCTAGTTCTGATAATCATCAAATTCTGCAAACTTCAGTTTCCTTATCTACAAATGGATTTTAGCCAAGATCTAATGTGCACACGTGTGCACACACACACACACACACACACACACACACACACACACTCAATCCATATCCGTGGGTCCTGTGGGTCCCATGGATTCTGCATTCATGGGTTCAACCAACTGCCGATCAAAAATATTCAAAAAAATTGTGTCTGCATTGGACATGTAGAGACTTTTATTTGCTTGTCATTACTCCCTAAACAATACATGATAATAACTATTTACCCTGCACTTGCATTGTATGAGCTATTATAAGTAATCTAGAGATGATTTAAAGTATATGTGAAAGGCTGGGCATGGTGGCTCAACACCTATAATCCCAGCACTTTGGGAAGCCAAGGGGGTAGATCACCTGAGTTCAGGAATTCAAGACCATCCTGGCCAACATGGTAAAACCCCATCTCTACTAAAATTACAAAAATTAGCTGGGCATGGTAGTGGGCACCTGTAATCCCAGCTACTCAGGAGGCTGAGGCAGGAGAATGGCTTGAACCTGGGAGGTGGACGTTACAGTGGGCTGAGATCACGCCATTGCACTCCAGCCTGGCAACAAAAGCAAAACTCCATCTCCAAAAAAACAAAATAAAGTATATGTGAGGATGTGCCTAGGTTATATGCAAATACTAGACCATTTTATATCAAGGACTTGTGTAGCTGCAGATTTCGTTATCTGCAGGACATCCTAGAACTAATCTTCACAGATACCAAAGGATGACAATATAATATAAACGTGCTTTTGTTTACAAGGGGAAGGTTAAAAGGGATTTGGTTATCTCTAAAATTTTCAAATTGCTTTTCAAATACCACAAATTATTTCCCAAGTAGTTATGATAATAATGCATGGGGTGGGGGAAGCCACTTACAAACATCAGAATCCATGTTTTAGTACCAATTGTGGACAGCCTCTGTCCCTGGGACAGGAAATGCAAAGCTGAATTAGATACCTACCTACCTTCAAGAAGCTCACAGCCTGCCATAAACATTATCTCTGGTATTGCTGTAAATACTGCAAAGGTTTGCAAGGATTGCCAACAAACCATCTATTTCATAGGTAGCAAGATGAACCATAATAAAGGACTTAACAATGTCTAGAACTTTCACAGTATTTCTGCTTGACCTCTACATTAATGAGCAGCACACATTAATTTTGGGAGGATCTTCCCATGAGTTATCTGGCACACCCTTTTTCCCACCCTCATGACTCATAAAAGCCATCTTATGGATGTTTTATAGCAGTTCCAAGAAGGAACAACTCATCTGCCCTGTGCCTGAAAGCTGACTATGAAAGGCCTCAAGGCTGGAGAAGTGGCTTGGGATCCTCACCTTTTAGCAGGAAAACTGCCAAGGAATCCCTTTTTTCTGTCCACCATTCATTTTGACCCTCTGCTGCTTTACCCTCCTTACCTTACTCATCGCCTGGGAAGTGGGAAAAGGAGAACTGACTTATGTCTCCCCAAAATTCATACATGGAATCCCTAACCCATGATGCTATTGTATTCCAAGATACAGTCTTTTTTTGTCTTTTTTTTTTTTTTTTTTTTTTTTTTTTTTTTTTGAAAGTGTTTTTGGCGGTTTGCCCGGGGGGGGGGGCCGGTGCGGTATAGGGGCCCAAAAAAATTTTTTTTTTTTGTTAAAA